>JAZGTJ010005455.1:0-27478 GCA_036877575.1 Botia almorhae | reverse complement strand
TTATCAAAAACCTACCTGCACTGTCTTTATTCCCTAACATAATGGATGACTCTGAAAACCTTGACAGCGCAACAGAAAATGTTAACTCCCTATTTTCTAACACTTTAGACATAGTTTCTCCTCTACGGTTAAAAAAGATTAGGGACAACAGTCCAACGCCGTGGTATACCGAGCATGTGAACGCTCTGAAAAAAACAGCCCGGAAAATGGAAAGCAACTGGAAGCAAACAAAACTGAAGGTATTTTGGATAGCATGAAAGGAGAATGTTTCAAATTATAGAAAGGCCCTAAAACGCTCCAGATCTGCCTACTTTTTAAATCTTTTAGAAGAAAATAAACACAACCCTAGATATCTATTTGACACAGTGGCTAATTTAACCAAAGATAAAGCGTCATCTGCCACTGACTGTTGTCAATACCATAATAGCGATGATTTTATGAATTTCTTTAATAACAAAATAGACACTGCAAGAGACAAAATCATAACCATGCAACTGTCTTCGACACAAACAAATCAGATGGTGCATCATAACCTGCCCAAGGAGCAACTCCAGTCATTCTCTACTATAGATAGGGATGAACTGTCAAAAATAATCATAGCATCTAAATCAACAACACAGATGCTTGATCCTATATCTACCAGGTTGCTGAAAGAGATGCTGCCTGAAATTATAGACCCTCTACATAGTATTATTAATAAATCATTGGTGTTGGGATATGTCCCAAAGCCTTACAAACTGGCAGTTATCAGACCCCTTATTAAAAACCACAACTTGATCCCAGGGAACTAGTAAACTACAGACCCATCTTAAATGTATCTTTTATCTAAAAAATATTGGAAAAGGTGGTGTCTTTACAGATATGCTCTTTCCTGGAAAGAAATGATATCTATGAGAATTTTCAGTCAGGATTCAGGCCATATCATAGTACAGAGACTGCTCTCATCAGATTTACTAATGGCCTGCTTTTGTCAGCCGATCAAGGCTGCATCTCTCTTCTAGTATTACTTGACCTTAGTGCAGCTTTTGACAGTGCAGCTTTTGACAGTGCAGCAGATGGTTCAGAATACAGTGACCAGAGTTTTCACGAGAACGAACAAGTATGACCATATAAGCCCAGTTTTGTCAACTCTAGACTGGCTTCGTATACATTTTAAAATCTTGCTTATTACTTACAAGGCCCTAAATAGTTTAGCTCCTCAATACTTAAGCGAGCTCCTCTCCTATTATAGTCCTTCACGTTCACTGCAATCTGAAGGTTCTGGCCAACTGTTAGTACCCAGAATTTCAAAAACAAGTGCTGGTGGTAGATTCTTCTCGTATTTGGCACCCAAACTTTGGAATAGTCTTCCCAGTGTTGTCCAGGAGGCAGATACACTCTGTAATTTTAAATCTAGACTAAAGACTCACCTCTTTAATCTTGCCTACACATAGTCATATGGATTTATTACTCAAATCCCCTAAGGGATTATTAGGCTGCATTAATTAGGCAAACCGGAACCGGGAACATTTCCCACAAAAACAGATGTACTGGCTCCACACTAAATTTTTCTGTCTTTCATTCCCCAACATCCTGTAGTCAGCTGGATCCAAACTCTAAGACAAGATGGTGGGGGACTGGATAAAATGACCCTGAGACAGATCATCAGGATTTCATAGACTTCTTTAGTAAACCTACCATTATATACATGACAACTTTTAGCTTTATTTTGTTCCCTGCTTAGGCACAGCAGTGTGATGTTATCGCTGCAATTAGTAACATTATGTCTCTTTTTGTTGGCATGATTTCTCAGTGCCCGACATATTATCAAATATAGTTGGAACCATCAGTTTTCCATCAATAATTAACTATAAATCACAATAAACTCAATAAAAGATACTGTTTGTATCTAAAACAGTTAAAAATTGCAGCTTTAACATGCCAGAGGAGAACGGTACTTGTCTGACTTCATTGTGTCAACTGTGAAGTTTGGTGGAGGGGGGATTATGGTGTGAGGTTGTTTTCAGGAGCTGGGCTTGGCCTTTGTGGGAACAGTTTGGGGATGGTCCCTTCCTGTTCCAACATGACTGCGCACCAGTGCACAAAGCAAGGTGCATAAAGACATGGATGAGTGAGTTTGGTGTGGAAGAACTTGACTGGCCTGCACAGAGTTTTGGGATGAATTAGAGCAAAGACTGGAACAATTATTTCCCACGTGCCTTATTAATATGTGAGCACGTTTCTCCTTCACAGTACTCCTTCATTTGACATTTTATTTAAACTTGTGTCACTTTTTATGCATACCATAGAGCAAGGTAATTATTTTTTGATAACAGCTTACAGATGTGTTTTAAAGATTGTTCAGGTTGAATGATTGCATGTTTGCACCATATTGATATGTCATACAGTATGGCAGACATTACAGTACACTGCAGTGTAGTAAATCATTAAGCAATTTGTTAATGGCAATATTGAATTTTTCACAATTGTATTGTATCTCTTTCCACTTTTTATGACACTATTGGGATAGTATTACATTTAAAATTTTAAACATTTTAATAGATTTTTTTCTTCGCTTCATTTTCTTTGTTTATTTTATATCCAGATATCCATATTGTCCACTTCTAAGTGACAGTTGTTATCTCAGCCCATTTCTCAAGAGCCTTGCACTGCTTTGGAGAATGTATTTCCATTTGACAATTTATTGTTTATTTTGTGGTTACTTGATGAAAGAAAAACTTGCATTTAAATTGTCTGTTAACCTGTTTTGTTTTCAGAATGCATATAGTTAGCAATTTAGTTATAACATAAATAAGTTTGTTATTTTTTATTTTAATAGGTTTTGTGAACCCCAAAACTGCTTATAAAATGACTTGATCAATATCAGTTAAAATTACCTAGGTAAGAGGTACTTTAAAAAAGGATGTTTCTTGGAGTTAGTGTCACTTGATGTATTCAGTTTAAACTATTTTTTTAGTTATATTAACTTATCCGATTTAACATTCACTTTAAAATAATGGTCCAGATCACTAGTAGTTCTTGCAGGCTAGCAAGGTAACGCTTAAATGTTGTAAAGTTGTGCCAAATCATGCTAGCATCATGTTAGACTCATGCTATGTCAAGCTAGCATAGTGCTAATAGTGCTAAGTCATGCTGGCATCATTGTTAACCTATCACACTGGTGTGATTAGAACGTTCAGTGGTCACGTGATTACCTGCTAAATTCAAATCTTTGCTCAAACCAAGAATGGTGGGAAACGAAAGCGAATCTCTCAGCGCTTATTATGCGTCACAGTTGTTAGTGTGTTCAGGCATGTAATGTTTATTTGTTTCTTACATTTTAAATTTTGCTGCACGATCAAAGATAAATACAGATAAATAGAAACACAAATAGGAGAAATAAACATATATAAGTTTAATTTTAACTCAATGCTTTTGATATACATCATCTACATAGCGCTTTTATATATAGTCTATGCTTTTTATAAAACAGAGGTTTTATGACACAAACATCTTTCAAACAAAACGTTATGTTATTTTATATTTCTTACATTTCATATTTTATTGCACAAATTACAGAAGTAATAGGAAAATATATATAGTTTATACATAACAGAGGCAAAACAAACCTTTCAAACAATGTTCAGCTATGTTTTATTCCTGTCAATCGATTGTGTAGGTAATTATAAAGTTTACTCTTTTTCTCTCAGTTCGCCAGACACTTATGTTTTTCAAAAAAGTGGATGAGCATGTAAAAGGTTGCACACATTTAACAATCGGAAAATCTTAAATTAACAATGCATGTAAAAGTTTTATAAATATTTTGTATGAAACATACATATCAAGCTGCAGCGTGCCACTGTGTAATGTCACCTGACAAGTTTTACGTGTGTCCATGGTAACTGGAACGTGATTCGTTGCAAAATAACGGCCGCATTAAAAAAACCCATGCCTGTGGGTCCGTCGCGTGAAAAAAAACTCACGCGTGAAAGGGTTAAGTCATGCTAGCATCGTGCTAAGTCATGCTAGCATCATGTTAGCATCATGTTAAGTCATGCTAGCATCATGTTAATATCATGCTAAATCAGAAATCTAGTTCTGACTACTATTACACTAAGCTGTAATATTCTTTTAATGGAACAATGGTGAAATGCACAAAGTGGTAGAGAAAACAGACAGAACAAACTGCTTCTCAATCATACATACATCTTATCAATCCACACAAATGGCTCACTGACATTTGTACAATGTATACATTAAATTAAATACAAAATATTATTGGCTCTCACACTTTCTACATTAGAAACGGCTTATCATCATCAGATAGTGGTGGCAAACAGACAAGTTTACTCACTGGTCGGATGTATTTCCGACGCTGTACTTGCACTTCAGCAATTCAGATTTTCCCATCAGCTCCTGGTACTGTGGCTGAGACCTCATCCACTGACCAGAGGGCTCGAGGCAACTGGTGATCCACTATCATCACTACTGTCCCAGTCTTTAGATCTTTGCCAGTTTCAGTCGTCCACTTATTTCGAGTTTGCAGCTCAGGTAAGTATCTTTTAACAAAGTGTGCCCAAAATAAAGTTTTATTATTATATTATTATATTATATATTATATTATATTATTATTATTAATCTGTTGTTGGAATGCAAGGATTGGCCACCGGTAATAATTTAAGATCAACTGGAAAACACTTGGCTTGGGCTTGCTTTAGGAGTGAGATTTCAGCAGCATAGTCTTGGGCAGATAAATCTTTAACAGTTCTTGGGCTTCATGTTCTACCAAGTGATTAAAACTGCGGAAGGGTGAGAATTCTTGTGTTAGGTCAGAGAAATCTACTGTGGTCAGACTGCACAAGGTTACCTCATTCTCTTTTTCTGTACTCTCTGGGAGCTTGTTTTTCTCTGACCTGGCTTCCACAGGAAGGTGAACAACAACAGAAGGAATATTGCTAGCCCATTGTCTTAACTCAAACCCACCAGAAGCTAGAAGAGCTTGCAGCTTGTTCATCAGTTCAGTGGCCTTGTCAGCAGAACTCACACTCTGCAGATAATTGGCCAAGTAGAAATGTTTCCCTACAGCCACACGTGTCTTCTCCTGGATCAGTGTTCTCTTGGACATGTTTGAGTACAGCAAATGTTTCGCAGCATGGACTGCACATTGTTCCAAATGGCAAAACTTGCCACTCATAGACCCTGACCTGAGTATCATGCTGCATGTTTCACCATAGAAATCTGAGAAGTGGCATGTCCTCTGGGAGCAAATCTAATGAAGCCTGCCTTTAATATCACTTTTATTTAATTAATTGTAATTGAAATTGCATGCACTCTAAAGCGAAGCAACACTCCTACCAAGGTGGAAGTAAGAGTAGGTCCAGGCAACAGGTACTCATTGAGGTTATAGCCTTGGTATGGAAAGGAACAGTTGTACACTACTCTGTGCTTTCCTTTATGGTGTACCAGGTGGTGTGGTATGTACCATGATTCAAGTGTTCAATCAACTGCTTCAGCTGCCATCTTGACGATGTACCCACATTGCTCCAGCCCTTCAATTTCTTGGTTATACACCTAGGTGAGTTCTGGACTCTTACCGAGATGTTTTCCAATGCTCTGAGGTGGGTAAGAACAGACTCTTTAGGTGCTTTCAGTTGAAGCATGTCTGGCTTTTTTTAAAAAGGGATAGGAGCATAGGAGCACTCCATCTACATTAACCCTTGCTGTCTTGGTCTCACGAAGAGTTATGGCCTCTTGATCATAACGTGAGCGTCACCACTTTCTCATTGTGGTATGGTAATATGTCAAGCTGCCACAGCCTTTCCATGTGTAGCTGGATGTGAGTGCTTGGCAAAGCCCACATTTTCTGCAGTAAAGGCACCTTTTATTTTAAACTTCTTGTTGGACTGGAATGCAGGGGACAGAGTGAAAGATATCCTTGCGCTATGAATGACTTGGGCATCATGTTGGACTGTTCTCAAAGAAATGTTCTCAGTCTGCCCCTTAAGCTTAAGCTGCTGTACCGCATCATGAAGCAGGATGGTACGTTCTGAGCCATCATCCAAAATCGCATAAGCCATTGATGAATGCTTGCCATTATGCAACAGGACTTTACTAATTTTTATTAGGACTTGGCTACCACCTACTGGCCGATCTAGGTATAGCATTTGACTTTCTTTAGGTCCCTCAGAATCTTTCATCTCAGCTGATCTGCTATTAATGTCATGCAAGACAGTTAGGTGTTTGCCCTTGCATGTTTTAGACATGCCTTTCAATCTGCATTGGGCTGCCTGATGTTTCCATCCGCACCTCCAACACCTCTTATTCGCCTTAATCCAGTTAGTTTAAAGCTCACTTGTTAACTGTCTGAAGTTGGTGTATTGGTTAAGATAGTGGTGATTATTGTCGCAGTAATGACGGTAAACATTCTTGCCAGGGCTTTGAAATTCTGAGCAATTCTCAGAGTGCTGGTAGACTGATCTACCCTATGCAGAATGGCTGCTGTCTGAAAGGTGTGCTTACGCTGTCGTGGAGCCTCTTTCTGCTGACCAGCACGTCCCCTTATCTCACTTGTGTTGAGAAATCAAGCAAGTTTGGAGTGGGATTTCTGAGGGGGTGTACATGTCTTTTGAAATTAGCCTTGAGATCGAGAGGGAGTTTGGACATGATTCTTGCCACATGCGAGCCACATTGCAATTCAATAGCTCCCTTTTCATCTAACTGATCAAGCATACCCACCAATGCTCAGACTCTTAGGGCAACCCTCCGAAAGGCCTGTGTGTCTCCACTTTGAATATTTGGTCCGTCCATTAAGTCAACAATTTTCAACAAACTGATGAGGCTGTCCATAATGCTCAGTTAGTGGCTGCATTATCTGGGTGTATGGATAACGGGAGTTGCTGTAAGAGTCTGCTATTAATAAGGTCTCTTCGAATTTCAGATGTTCAAGCAGAATTTGATATTTAAACTGTTCAGTTGCATCAAGTGGCAGCAAATTGTCAAGAGATATTTTGAGTCTAGCAAACTGCCGTGGGTCCTCTGACATGAAGTCTGGTATTGACGGTGTAGGACCTTGATAGATGCTGTATCTGGTTGGAGGTGCTGGAGAGGGAGGAACAAAGTCTCTTTTATGAAGTCTTCTGATAATGAGGCCTTGGGTAGTCATCAGTTTGTTCTCTGATACGGGAGCCAGGTGAAGGGGAAAAGCTACGTATGTGGCTTTGCTGGGATGTATCTCTGATCATGCAAATAGCTTGGGCCATGTGCAGTGTGTGCACTTGTCATGTGCTGAAGTTGCAATGCACAAGGAGGCCTTGGATGATGTTGCATATTTCTGCTGCTTGGTGTGGACTGCAATCTCATTTTAGAAAGATCATCAGACAACTTAGCGTTATGGTCTAGCTCCTCAACTACTGACCTTGCCATTCAATCATCCGCAACTGAATTGTCTAAAGCCTCTTTATAAGTGTGATTACTCATTTGCAGTATAAGTGACTTGTTAGAACATGGAGCTGGGACAGGAGGGACCCTCGTCTGTTTTTTCTCTACACTGCATAAGTAATTAATGCGAGGCAGAGGGAAAGGACACAGATGAGTCCGAATTAAAAACTGGGTTTTAATTCCTCTATGGTTTTATGCAGACGCCTGTTCTCTTCTCGAAGCTTCTGAATCATCTTTTGTGCATCTCTGTCTACATATGGTTTTCTGATATCTTCAGCCACATCTCCACTATCTGTTGATGTTATCTTGGCAGCTCCCTCTATCTGGTAAGAAGTACTCTGAATTTCTGACTCACTGTGGCGAGGCTCTGGTGGTGCCCTGTCAGTGTGGCTAAAGATATCAGAGAACCATATGCTGGCAGCCTCTGTATTCCACCCCATAATCCTCCAAATGATGCAGAGTACGTGACAATCGCCTATTGCGGACATTAGGCTCATGCTCTGACTCTGTTTAGGCTCTGGACATCTTCTGTGTGACACAATTACCATCTGTCTCGAAGGACCATCAATGTTAAGTATATTTCTTGGGCTGGTTTGGTTTAATTGGGATCGTCACAGGGCATCGGTAAGAATGCACAGAAGTCCAAGAGTACAATCACTGTTTTAATAAAGTTCCAAGACAATTACGCACACTCATCTATGGCTTGAACACACGTGAGCCCTTCATCACGTTAAAACAGAACATGGAAAGTTCCGTCAAACTCTGGGGGCGGGACTAACCTAAGCTGTCAATAATTCACAGTCCACCAATAAGAACAAAAAAAATAAAACCAGTAAACTTAATAAGCCTTTTCAACAGTAATAACCATCTTATATTAAAATAGGCCAAACATCTACACAACATCCATGCTGATTTAGAAGATGGTTAATGCCGGCATAATCAGGTAGTTATGTGTGCTTGTGTTTTACAATTACATTTAGTCATTTAGCTGACGCTTTTATCCAAAGTGACTTACAAATGAGGACAGGGAAGCAATTTCAACAATAAGAGGCAACAATGAATAAGTGCTATAGACAGGTCTTAGGTATTTTTAACACAGTATAAGAAGGCAACAAAGGAGTTGTTTTTTTAATAAAAATATTAGAAGTGGCAGTGTGTTAGTTAATTAGTCAAGAAAGTGAAGACGAAATAGTTGAGTTTTTAGTCGTTTCTTGAAAACAGCTAATGACTCAGCCATTCTGATGGAGTTATGGAGTTCATTACACCAACCGGGCAGAGTAAAAGTAAGAGACCGGGTAAGTGATTTCTTCCCTCTTTGGGATGGAACCACAAGGTGACGTTCATTAGCTGAACGCATGTTTCTGGTGGGCACATAAGTGCAAAGAAGTGAGAGCAGGTAAGGAGGTGCAGATCCTGTAGTCACCTTGAATGCAAACATCAGAGCCTTAAATCTGATGCGAGCAGCTACTGGCAGCCAGTGCAACTGGATGAACAGTGGAGTGACGTGTGCTCTTTTAGGCTAGTTAAAGACAACTCTAGCTGCTGCATTCTGAATCAACTGCAGGGGCTTGATAATACAAGCCAGAAGCCCTGTGAGGAAAGCATTGCAGTAGTCTAGTCTGGAGAGAACAAGAGCTTGAACGAGGAGTTGTGCTGCATGTTCCGATAGGAAGGGTCTGACCTTCCTGATGTTGTAGAAGGCGAATCTGCAGGTTCTTCATCCAACACGATATGTCCGTCAGGCAGGCTGAGATGCGAGTTGGTACCGTGGGATCATCAGGGTGGAAAGAGAGGTAGAGCTGGGTGTCATCAGCATAGCAATGATAGGAAAAGCCATGTTTCTTAATGACAGATCCTAGACGCCATGTAGACGGAGAAGAGAAGTGGTCCAAAAACTGAGCCCTGGGGCACCCCAGTGTCTAGATGCCAAGACACCCTGAACGACCTGATAGAAAGGTAAGATCTGAACCACTGGAGTGCAGTACCTGTAACGCCTAGTGATTTGAGCGTAGTCAGCAGGATCTGGTGGTTTACAGTATCAAAAGCGGCTGACAAATCCAGCAGAATAAGAACTGATGATTTGGATTCCGCTTTAGCCAGTCTGAGGCAGAGAGTTGACTGAACACTACCTTTTCTAGAATCTTGGCCATGAAAGGAAGCAGGGATTCCTGTAGCTTTCAAGTAGTGTTGAATCTAGGTTAGGTTTCTTTAGCAGTGGGGTTACCCTAGCCTGCTTAAATGTAGTGGGGAAAATACTAGTGTGAAGAGATGTGTTAATTATATGAGTAACTGCTGGTGTGACTGCTGGAGAAATAGCTTGCAAAACATGAGATGGAATAGGATCAAGCGGGCAGGTGGTAGGATGGCTAGATGACATGAGTTTGGAGACCTCAGAGACAGAGAAAAAGAAGTGAGTGTTTGTGGTGTTGCTGGTGTAATAAGTCTGTCGGTTTTAGGTGTGGCAAATTGAGCACTGATTGTTGCAGTTTTGTTGAGGAAGAATGTAGCAAAGTCATTAGTACAGAGTGTTGAAGATGGAGGTGGTGGAGGACAGAGGAGGGAAGAAAATGTTTTAAAGAGCATGTGGGAGTTAGAAGCATTGTTAATTCTGTGATGAAAATATGTCTTTTTAGCAGTAGTGACAGCAGCCAAGAGGGAAGACAGAAGAGATTGGTAAGACATAAGGTGTGCAGTATTCTTTGTCTTGCGCCACAACTTCGCTGCACCCCTGAGTTTAGAGCGATGTTCTCTCCCGGAGAACATCAGACAGCCAGGGTGCAGAGGGAGTGGCGCGGGCTGGCCTTGATGATAGCGGACATACTTTGTCTAGACATGATGCTAGAGTAGAGCAGAGTGTGTTAGTAGCACTATCAGTATCAAGTGAGGAGAGTTTGTTAGATGGAGAAAGTGCAAATGAAACCACAGGGAATAGTCTAGTGGGTGAGAGCGAGCGTAGGTTTCTGCGAATAGAGACCTGTGGTGGGGTGTGGAGTGGTTCAGGAGTGATTTGGATGTTGAGAGTGAGAAGGAAATGATAATACATTATTATAGTATACTGTGAAAAGTGAGTGTGTCTATAACTGTGCGTTCACACCGCCGCCCGCAAGAGCGTCAAAATTCGCTTTGGCCACCCTGCCAGCAACGCTGTGCGTTCACACCACCGCCGGCGAGAGCGTCAAAAAGCGTCGAACGCTTGGTCTTGTATTTAAAGCGGCCGCAAAGCAAACAAGCGTGTCGATCTTGTGCAGACTGACCACAAGTCACCGCAGCTCTCTACAACACCTATTTTTTGTTTAATCCAATATGTGTCGATATGTCACAAATATTTTACAGCAGCAACACTGTTTTGCGTGCTCTGGCGCTAAAGTTAGCATGCAATTCCCGCTTATTTACAGAAAATATATAACGTTAATGCACATCAACAACTTACAAGGAACACCAATAATCTCAGACACCTTGGTCCATGCATCTTTTTTTATTTGTGTCCCTGTACCCAAACAGGGACACGTCGTAAATTATGCGGAAACCCGCCACAGCAATAATTAACTTCTCCATTTTTCTTGGGAACTAATTTGGCCGGAACCAAAGTTTACAGGACTGCGTTTTTTGGAAACCTCTCAAGCGGTGAACTTCTACATTCACCGCTTGAGAGCGGTGAATGTTCAACTTCTACAAACTTCTACAAGTTTATCTGGTTCCCATTGGATATGTTTTGTGTGAAAGTCCATGAGAAGTCCAAACGAAAGTCCAAAGATACACCCAAAAAAGTTCTTTGGCTAAACAGATACAGCAAGAGCTGATAACACAAAAAAATCAGAATTGTTTTTTGTGTGTTCATATAAAATAGGCCGCCTTATGCAGATATAAGATATAGTCAAAAGTCTGTTTAAAACTAAAAATTTATTAAATTAAAAGCTGTTAGAAGCAAAGGCTTTGAAATAAAAAAATATTTACCATTTTGTTCTTGTTATAATGTGAAATTTATAACACATTAGTATAAGATGTATTTATTTTTGTGAAAGATTCTTTATCTGAGGCATGCAGCTCAGTGTAAGTGAAGGGACTCTATGGGTGTCAATACAATCCGTTCCACAGGCAGGAAGAACAATTGGGGGCTTGGTCTTTGTTTTAACTTCAAAGGCGTCAACACATGGACCTTCCCACAGGCAGGAAGAACAAGTTTAGTCTTTAATCAGAAAACTAGAATCAGAAAACTAGATAAAGATGGCCCAGAATACTGATTTAAGCATGTTTACTTTTGTCAAAAATGTCATTCTTTGATTATCTAGACATCTAGTGCAAGCATTAGATTTATAACAAAACATAGTAAGGAACATTTGTCACACTGGGTAGGCATCTTCCCAGGCCAGTGGGTGTCCAGAAGAATATCAAACAGGATAGAACCTTGTGTAATGTGTAATTTCTTTAACTCTTTGATTTAACTTTGGGGGTGACAATATAGACCTTCCTACAGTCAGGAAGTTAAAACAAATTGAGGGGATATACTTTAATCAAGGAACTAGCTGAACACACTTTGAGATTAATTTGTTACCCAAAATTGCATGGGTAACTTTCATGTCTGTCTAAAGTGTGAACACTGGGCCTAACCCAACTCAATAGTGTCAACACACACACGCATCGTTAACATTTATCTCCCTTTGACATTATCAAAACTTTCACACCTAATTGCTTACAATAATATTGAGAGCAAGGAAATCAGAAAGGAAGGTAGGAAGGAAAGAATGAATGGTGGGTCAGTTTCATATTGCACCGGTCAGATCCAGACATGTACAAACTTTTGATTGACAACCGGACAAGTCATAAACAGGGGAGGGAGGGGTGTAATAAATAACTTCTTGTTTTGATTTACAGTTGACAAAGTCAACTATGATAATTACTACTGTGGTCCAAAATTCCAGTAGAGGTGTAAGAAACTAATTCAGGGTTACAAGAAGTGATTGATTTCAGTTCCTACTTCCAAAGGCGGGGCTACCAAATATTAATTTAAGGGTTCCAATAATTTTGTCCAGTGCATTTTTTTGGGTTCTGTGTGGAATTGTATCAGATTAGACTTTTCTTCTCTGTTTTTTTTTTGTGTTGTTCCAATGCAAACGTGATAAAAAATAAACGTGAGTACCAAAACATTTGCAACTGCAACAATTTTCTGAGAGAAGGGTTGCATTTTCTGACAGAATTGCAAGGGTGCCGATATTTTTGGCAATGGCTATATATGCAAAATTTGACAGTTTTGTATGATCTATTTCTTGGTTTACTTGATAAGGAAATAAATTTGCAGAAAATGGACTTACATAAACTTATTTCTAGCCGATGATATATTTAGAACTAAACATAACTGGATAAATGTGCATTCATTATAGACAGTTTCATGACTTCAGATCTTATTTCTGTGACATTTTCAGGCCTGGGAAGCAGAATTAAAAAATGTTATTCCTATTTTGTCTAATGAACAGCATGTGCATTTATTATACAAATACAGACATTATTACCATCGCTGAATAATTGCTTCATCTTTGCCAGCCATTTACATGGCATAGCGACATGCATCTGTCACTCTGTGCAATCTTCTTCATCTATCTCTAGACACTGCACAACAAATCATGCGTCAAAACAATGACAGTACTGCAGAGGTGCAATAGATGTATGTATATATGTATAGAGAAAATACCAGTAGTGTGAAGTAAATGTACTTCTTATCAGTACTTATGTACTCAATTGAGTACATAAGTACTGATAAGAAGTACATTTTGAGACTGTTCTGTACTCATCTACTTTCCACTTTACAATATCAATATACAATATCTTTAGTATCAATAATATTAAAAACTTTTACTCTCTACTCAACTACATTTAAGAATAAATATTAGTACATTTTAATCCACTACATTTCATGTGGCAACAACTGTTACTCGTTAACTTTTGCAAAGCACACACCTTTTTTTGCAGCGGGTTGTTTGTGCTACAGAAGTTTTTACACATCAACAGGGTTTTAAAGGTACTAGATATTGTGCATTTTGCTGTTACATGTTAAATGAGGCTACTCAGCAGAATTATTTGAACCTAGCCCTGAATATTTTCGCTGACGTTTTTTTTATACTTAGTGAAAATATTATAGGAATTATGTAAATGTTGATAGTTGGTGCTGTCGCTGTTTACAATACAACTGTACAAATGACTGTTGAAATCATGAGCATGTGATCACAGCATAAGAGTGGACATTAGTATTTCCTTCAGTGTAAAGGGCACATTTCCAAGGCGGGCAGCAAGAATCCACAGTATATCTAAAGCAGGCTAGAGAAAACAAAGAGACAAACAAGAAAAATGGCAAAACAAGACTTCGCACTGGAGCAGTGCCTAGACAGGATTTAAATAGTCATTTAATGAGGGATGATGAGGAAAAGGTGTGTGGAATTATGGGCATTGTAGTCTAATACTCTAGTGATAGTGAACTCCAGTGGTCATGGCGGGAATCAATGGAGTTAGAGGCGGCGTTCATAACAATAATCAAAGCATATTAAGTATAGGGGAGACCAGGGGAATTGTAACACACTTAATCT
Source organism: Botia almorhae (assembly GCA_036877575.1). Classification (NCBI taxonomy): domain Eukaryota; kingdom Metazoa; phylum Chordata; class Actinopteri; order Cypriniformes; family Botiidae; genus Botia; species Botia almorhae. The sequence goes on along the minus strand of JAZGTJ010005455.1, from coordinate 13,487 downwards.
GCACATGCTCAGTAGGATTCTCTTTCTGCCTGTGAAAAGGACAGAGCCAGTGGTGCAGAGCCAGTGATGGTTTTATATGCGAGAGGTAAAGATTTAAATTTGATGCGGCAACTGGTAACCAGTGAAGGTAAAGGAAGAGAGGTGTGACATAGGCTCTTTGAAGACCAGTCGAGTTGCTGCATTCTGAATCAATTGTAGTGGTTTGAATGCCCATGCTGAAAGGCCGGCCAACAGGGCATTGCAGTAGTCCAGCCTAAAAATGACAAGGGCCTGAACAAGAAGCCATGTCGCATGTTCAGATTTCAGTTTTAGCTAGGTTTAGTTGTAGGTGATGTTGTGTCATCCAAACCCAGATGTCTTCCAGACAAGCTGATACGCATGCCGTTACTGTATGATCAGGGTGGAAGGAGAAGATGATCTGGGTGTCATCAGCATAACAGTTGAAGGATTACAGTTCCCTAGACGAAATCAACATCTTATATGTTGCTTCGTAACTGTGCCCCAGAATTCAACAGTTGTTCTGTAAAGGTGTGAACCATTGCATTGTGAACCAAATGAATATACAATCAAATGATTCACACCCAGGATGGATCATGCTTCCTGCAGTTGGCATGTAAAGGTGTGAACCAAATGGCTCCAGTAGAAGTTCCTGATTGCATTGTGAACCAAATGGCCTGCCTATTGTAAAGCCTCCACTAGGAGGTCCCAATTGCATTTGTATTTTGTTTGTGGGCCTTTTGTTCCCAGGTATAAGAAAGACGGCTATGCTACACGACTTATCAATAAACTCTTTTCCCCTGAACTTTGGTCAAGCTTACTTATTTTATGTATTAGAGAAATCTGATACATTGGCGAGCCACTCAACAACTGGCCAGCCAAATACATGAAAATCTAACACAGTGATAAGAGAAGCCATGTGATTGTATAATAGGAACTAATGATGTCGTGTAGACGGAGAATAGATGGGGCCCAAGGACTGATTTTTGAGGGACCCCTGTGACCATATGATGTGGTTTGGACAGCTCATCTCTCCATGACACCCTAAAGGATATATCAGAGAAGTAGGACTGAAACCATTGGAGTGCAGTTTCTTGGATCCCCAGCGAGAGTGTTAAGATATATCTGGTGATTGACTGTGTTGAAGGCTGCAGAAAGATCTAGTAGCATTAGTACGGAGGATTTGGATTCCACCTTTGCTATCCCTAAGGCTTCGGTGACTGACAGCAGCACAGTCTCAGTGAAGTGGACTGCATATCATCGAGCCGGTTGTTCTGTGAGAAAAAAAATGATGTCTGGTTCAAAAACGTTTGTTCAAGTGTTTTCACTATGAATGGGAAGAGTGAGACAGGTCTGTAGTTGTTAGTAACATAAGTGTCGAGTGTGGGCTTTTTAAGCAGTGGCACAACCAGGGCTTGCTTAAATGTGGTGGGGAAGGAGCCAGTAAGAAGGGATGAGTTGATGTGTGTGAGTGATTGTGTAAGTGAGCTTGATATGGCCTGGAGAGGGGACAGTAGACAAGTAGTGGGGTGACAGGAGAAAAGTTTGGAGACCTCAGCTTCACTGTGTGGAAAAAGAGGCAAGCAGGGTTTTGGTTGTGGGTGGGTCAGGTCTTGGAGATGGTGTGAACTGGCTGCTTATGGATGCTATTTGTTTGTTTGTGAAAAACTTTGTAAAGTCTTCAGCTGATAAGGAGGGTGTGGGTGGGGGAGGACAAAGAAGGGAGTTGAAGAATCTAAAGAGCACAATTATTTCACCCCTTTATATAGGCCTATGCCTTCAAATAGTCGATTTAAAGTGGTGTGATTGTGTAAGATCCAGCAAAACCGAAGATAATTAATTCACATGTAAGAAGCTTATCATGAAGTTAAAACAGACAAGCATTCACGTAAAATATATAAAAATTAAAATCTAGTTACCACTAGAATAGTTGTCTAGTAATACATATCAACTGTATTATTAATTAATAGATCTATATTTTTTTCTTGTATCAATATATGACTAGTGTATTTCAAGTAGTCTGTGAGTTATGAAGGAAAATGTAAAATGTTACCAATGGTCCCTAATTGTCTCTTTTAAAATTTAATGTTGGAGTGGGTGATCTTTGGTTTACTGGCTACGTGATTTGAGCGTTTGCTTTTATATCTGACCTAATTGTTCCGTTATTACCATTAATATCTATGCAACCAAAAACTACTACAAGAGCACTACTAAGCTACTAAAATAGTTATTAGATCTAGTCACTCTAGTCATACTTTTTTATAGTTCTGCAACTTTAGAGCAGAACTATTAAAAATGTAGAACATTTTTAGAAAAAAAATGTGATTGCCCTCCTTACAAATCAAGAGACTTACAAAATGAACAGTACTTAAGTAATTATAAAATCAGATACTATAAGATTTAAGAAGTACTGGAATTGGTCAATTGGTCAACTTGTAATGGATTAATTTTTACAGTAGGTATCTTTCATTTTTTAAGTATGGTTTTCAGGTACGCTTTACACCTCTGGGAAATACTTTTAAAAGGCAAACACTAAAATGCATTTTTATAAAAACAATACCCTAACTGCACATCTTAAAATTATATCAGACTCAATAGACCGATGTCAACAGTTCAAGCCAAAAAAAATAACATTTAATGATATATTAATTTTACTTCATAATTACATATATTTCCAGTTATTTGCTGTTTTTGAAGTACACATTTTATTAATTTGTGTATGAATTCGTTAAACATGTACAACAAACAGTACAGTTGCATTATGAAAATTTAAAGTTAAAAAAAATATTTTTCTAAAGACAGTACAAACAAAATTACCACCTCCACACAAATCATCCTTGCAACTGCTAAAACAACAGCAAATGAAAGAGCTCAAAAAAATTCCCAATGCAGAATAGGTTGAATACATTTTCAAGCATCTGATGAATGGGGTTGCAGAAGCAGAGAGCTCAATGCAACATTTTGCAATGTAACATCAACATAAGCATTAATATGCTAATTTATCTGCTGGCCTTGCTTGGATCCTTCCAAAGTTCGAAGGGTGTCATCCCACTGTGAGAACTGTTTTGATAACAGAAACATCTGCCAAAGGGTTAAGGGTGGTAAACAATTTGTTCAAAGTTCAAATGCAAATGTTAAAAAATAAGCTTATTTTTGACTAGCTGCAGGAAATTCTGATCATGTAAGCAGCAAAATTATAACTGAAAATAAGTTTTTTTTATCTTTCACTCTAAATAAGGATACCATTTTGTTGTACTCTTTAAAAAGCCTTTTCACTTCAGAAGACAAGTTTTCATTTTGATCCTGTGGGATTAAAGCAGTGATAACAATATCTATGTGCCTATACAGCTCGGGAAAACATTGAGACCACTTCAAAACGATCAGTTTCTCTGTTTTTACTCTTTATAGGTATGTGTTTAAATAAACAAGTTTGTTCATGTTCATCAGTTGTTCCTGTAGCTCAGTTAGGTAGGTAGGTGGAATACCTATTTTATGTTATGTAATGCTGGTGAACACTTAAAATTACATATGTACAAAATGAGGTCTGGCAAATTGTGTCCAAGGTGTCCAAATTGTGCATGCAAAAATAATGACATAATACAAAATACAGTTTGGTGGCCTGTAATAAGATTTTGTGGAAGGTAAATTTGCAGTTAGTTTTAACCTTGCATCCCTCCAAGCTGTACAAATGCGCATATGAAGAAAAAGAGAGGTATAGACAAAAGGCACCATGGGTAAAGAAAAAAACAGATGTTGTTACCTGCTGTTGAATGTGAATTTGTGACAGTCGCTGCACTTTAGTGGTCAGCTCTGGAACTGCTAAGATCATAACAGTTAAATGCATTGCAAGTTACAAAATACACAATATTGTTAACGGTAGATGCAGACAGGCCCGGTTCCAGAACCAAATCACTGAGGGTGCTTCTGAAAATTGTGAGGGTGCTCACAAAAAATATGTATCGAACTGTATGAAAATGGTACCACCAAATAGGACTGAGTAATATAAATCGTCTACACTAGTATCGTTATTGTAGTTTCAACAAATGCCATCTAACATCAAGAATACACTGTGAAGTTACTGCATGCTCATCTAGGAGCGGTTTACATGTCGCGCCTAAAAACGCGTGGAAAACGCTAGGCGCGCCGCTTTTTCCTTCTTTCCAAAGCGCTAGCTTACGCTCCCGTGGCGTCTGCCGGTACTAGGCAACCATGGCCTACGCTCTCCATGAAGACACGTTAGTTTCAGCAAAGGATAAATGGCTTTCTAGCATTGCCCTGCTACAAAATGTATTTAAAAAATGTCTATCCCTGTACAGATCAGCTGTTTCACCGTCTTGGCTGAGTTTTCAATGTTGTTTCTATAAAGGATGAAGCTCGTGCGATTGAGGTTGTAGGGCGGGGTACGCTGTCATCGGCAGGTGGTGTTATTTGACAGATTAATTGATGAACATCTTGGTCTGAAGATTTTTGGGCTTTCTTTAGCCAATTCCTTATGTCCATAATGAGTATTTTTAGGCTACTGTAAAAAGTCAGCTAACGAATTTCCTGAGCTGGACGCACAAACGAGTGAATGATTAAAGAGACAGCGTCAATTACGCATCATGATCACAAACAGAGAACGCTCACAACCAATCAAATGCCGAGGCATTATAAGCATGATGAAAATAAGATAATTATTTATAAGCTCGTGTGTACGCATTAATTTTGCGAATTTGTGTATGTGTGTACATCTGTCTGTGTGTTCATTAATTTAAAAATTAATACGCTATTAATAATTTTATCTGAGGGTGCTTTTGCTTTTGTTTGTAGAACCGGGCCTGGATGCAGATAACTTTTGTCAAACTGAGGGAAGGAGTCAAAAAACTTTAACCACTGCAGCAATAGACGGTTTGAAAAACTGAGGTAACAAGAGATGCTACCTTTTATGTGGTTACTGTCCAGAAGAAGTTGTAGATTGTGCACCTGTTCCAGTAATGTGGCCTGAGAACACAAAACCTCTTCCTCTGTGGGTGTAGAAGAAAGAGCTATATACACTGCAGATTTCTTAATTCAAAAATCCATATAAAAGCATGCGATAAGTGTTACTGGTATATATGTATTACACCAGGGGTGCCCAATCCTGTTCCTAGAGGGCCAGCGTCCTGCAGAGTTTACCTCCAAACCTTATTAAACACACCCGAACCAGCTAATCAGGTCTTTTCATAGGCAGATTAGAACCTTACAAGCAGGTGTGTTGTGCCAAGTTGGAGCTAAACTTTGCAGGACACTGGCCTTCCAGGAGCAGGACTGGGTATTAAACTGTTGGTTTGTGACTCAAAAGTGCTGAAGGCAAAGGCTTTTGGAATTGAAGCAAAGAGATGTTTAAAACATAAAATTGTTTTTTTTTTGTTAACTTTGTAACATTTTTGGTAACTTTGTAAAAACAAAAACAAGCAAAAACAGTTGAGAATCACTGCTATATGTGACAATCCATGTACTAACCTGCTAAAATAAACTCCAGTTTCATTAAATCCGGCACAGCCATAAAGTCTGTAAACTGGGGATCCAAATACTTCAGCAAATCTTCAGCTAAAGAAAGAGAACTTACACTATTAATTTTTTTACTAATTAAAATTACACTGTTACATGCATTATTTTGTTCTGAAATGTTACTTTTATAAGTGGAGTTGATGAAGTTATTTGCAGGTTCTTACTTTTCTTGTGAAGAATCTTGACACGCTCTTTCTTGTTTGCTGCACTTGCAAGAGCAGTGCTGATCCGTTTGAGCGATTCAGCACACTGGAGGACGGAAGGATGTTTTTTAATAGGTGATGACCCCCCATTGAACCCACCCCCTGAAATGATTAAAATGTCTTATTTACTTTTTGACGGGGTCATAATTAGCAACATTTTCAAAGACCTCTATGAGACTTATGATACAGTCCCTGACAAAAGTCTTGTCGCTTATCTATTTTGTAGAAACACCTGCTAATAACCTGACTTTTAATTAATTAATTGGTGTTAGAAATAGCTCATATGAAAAGCTAAAACCCTCCCAAATGATGTTTAATGCACTGAAATAAATTAGTTTAACTGAAAAAAGATTTATCATTTAATCAAGACAGAAAGGTCAAATTTTGGCAAGGCAAAAGTTTTGTCGCCTATACAGAAATTGAACAAATTTACTGCAAATACAAAAATATGTCAGCAAATTAAGTAGTGGTGCTGTGAGATCCAAATGTAATATCTTGTATGACTTCCATGAGCTTGAAGGACTGCATCCATGCGGTTTAGCAAGGATTCATACAATTTATTGAAGTCATCAGGAATAGCAAAGAAAGCAGTCTTGCATGCCTCCCAGAGTTCATCAATATTCTTTGGTTTCGTCTTCCATGCTTCCTCTTTTATCCTACCCCACACATGCTCAATGATGTTCATGTCTGGTGACTGGGCTGGCCAATCCTGGAGCATCTTGATCTTCTTCGCCTTAAGGAACTTTGATGTGGAGATGGAAGTATGCGATGGAGCACCATCCTGCTGCAGAATTTGGCCTCTTATGGTTGGGAATATAAGAGGTAGCTAAGATTTCTTGGTATTTTAGACTATTGATGTTGTCTTCCACCCTGCAGATCTCTCGCACACCCCCATACTGGATGTAACCCCAGACCATGATTTTTACGCCACCAAACTTCACTGTTTTCTGGGTGAATCTCGGATCCATGCGGGCTCCAGTAGGTCTCCTGCAATATTCGTGGCGACTGTGGTGTAATTCAACAGAAGATTCATCTGAAAAATCCACCTTCTGCCACTTTTCCAGCGTCCATCCTTTTAGCAGGCTGTGGGCCTTGGCAAATGCCACACAGCTTTTTAATTGTCTTTTGTTTGGTGCTGGCTTCTGGGCACTGATTCGACCATGGAGGCCATTTCGAGAAAGAATCCGACAAACTGTTCTGGTTGACACAGGGACTTCAGGTGACCAGGTCTCGTGGAGCTCTGCTGCAGTGGAAAATGGGCTGGCCTTGGATTTTCGAGCCAACAAACGGTCCTCTCGAGCAGTTGTCTTGCAGGGTCTGCCTGACCTGGGCTTGTCAAAAATGTCTCCAGTCTCTTCAGATCTTTTTTTTATCCTCTGTACTTGATGCTGAGACACATTGAAGGTGTCTGCCACATCAGCAGTGGATCTGGTCTTCAGCCTCTTGATAATCAACATTTTAGTCTCAGGGTGAATCTTAGGCATGTTTGCAGAGGTCTAGTTGCAGTTGATGTGAAGGTCTAGTGTACTGGGGTTCTTTTTATACACACCTGAGACCTAATTGATCCATTATTAGTCACAGGTGAAGCTCATATGACAAGGCGACAACACTTATGTCTTTGCAAAAATTGACTCAATGGGCTTTACCAAGCTGTGAATATTAGAATACTTTTTGACAGTTTCGTTTTGCACTGAAACATTATTACAAAGCTGTTGGGATTAAAATGAGCCATTTCTTGTAAAAAAAATCTTGATTAAAAATATATTTCAGCGGCACTTCAGGCCAATTTGTACACAAGCGACAAGACTTTTGTCAGGGACTGTTCAAAAATGGATTTTGTAAGTCACTCCACAGGTTTCAATAGTTGGTGACAAAATAGTATGGTCTTTACAATTAAAAGGCAATATGTTAATTCATGTCCAGTCATGTTTAAAAACAGACACCAGTTAGATTCTGTATATCACAGTTCATAGAAGCAGTCTGCAGTGTTTCAAGTAAATTGTGCAGTTTCAAAATATTTATTTGAAATTGCTAAAAAAAAATTCAAACACAATTTGAACTAATAATTTTTTATTTTATGCACAAAATCTGTTAAGACAAATTCTGAAAGCCTAACAGAAACCAGAAAGCTCATATCATAATGTTTAGTTAGTGACTGTACAGGTGCACAGTTGTGAACACTGCAAAACTTTGTTGGCTTGAGAAAGCCTGGCCTGTAAGTGAAACAAAAAGAAAGTCAGACTGACCGTCTGAAAGATTAGAAAGAACGGAAATAATACAGAAAGAAAAATTGATAGAATGTGTCTGATGAAGTGACAGATTAAAAAAAATGTGAATGGTGCTTGCCGTGGCAAAATCCAGGCCAGAACATTTCAATGATTTTAACATTTTAACATGATGCTATCATTTTTCTTGATCAAACATTAACAATAATTAAACATTTTCTAACATGCTAGCATGAAGATAATATGATTCATCATGATGCAAATATGTGCACCATGATGCAAGTATAATACATGATGCTAGCATGATGTTTGCATGAATTGACAAGATGCTAACATGATTTAGCATGATATATTGAAATGTGGTAACGTGACTTTCCGCAGCGCAGCGCAGTGTGGAGACGGGAGAAAATGGATACAGAACAGACCGACACTGAACTTGTGCCCAGAAAAAAGCTAACTCTGTTATTTGCCGATATTTTGGCTTCAGGATATCGGACACTGAGCAGAAAGAGGTACTGTGCAAAATTTGCCAAACTAAAGTTGCTACATCACGTGGCAACACGACAAATTTATATCTGAAGCAACACAGAGAAAAGTATGATGAATGCATGGCGGTAAAAGCCAAGAGTAGTAAAGAGACCAAACAAAACAAAGCACAACCCAGTGTGAGCAGAACAAAACAACACATTATTACAGATGTGTTTGCAAGTCTCACGCCATATGAAAAGACGTCTCAAAGATATAAAGAAATCACTGACTCTATCACGCACTGCTTGGCAAAAGACATGATGCCCATATAAACTGTTAGCAAAGAGGGATTTCAGAAAATGATTCGCACACTGGACAAGAGATACCAGTTGCCCTCACGAAACTACTTCTCTCAAGTCACAATACCTGAGCTTTACAGTAAGTGCCGTAGCGAGGTTCAACTTGAAATAACTGCAGTGAAATTCTTTTCAACCACTACGGACCTTTGGTCAAGCAGGACGAGCCATATATGGACGAGCCATATATTAGCCTAACCGTGCACTTTGTCGACGATGAGTTTGAACTGAAAAGCCGTTGCCTGCAAACATCGTATTTCCCTGACGATCACATGGGAGAGAACATAGCCGTGGGTTTGAGAGAGGCACTGGCTGCATGGTTTGGTCGCTATCACAACAGACAACGTCACGAACATCGTCAAAGCTGTGGCGCTTAATCACTGGACTAGGTTCCAGTGCTTCGGGCATAGACTTCATTTGGCCATCGGTAAGTTAAATTTAATCTTTTCATATTTAAAGCTACTTAACTTTACGTTAGAGAGGACAGCTATAAACAGATTTATTTAAGAATAAATGGAAATACAGTGTAGAAATCCGTGTGTTACAAAGAACACTAGAAATGTCCCATTTAAATTATTTTCATGACTATTAGCACATGACTCTAAACATTAATATGTTTAAAGGACACTTTTCTTTCCTTTAATCTTTTCTTCATCGTCAGATTAAAAATGGTGAGTGATTTGATAAGAATATTAATAACTGGGTGTTTGTCGTAATTTTGTTACTGTTTTATGCTAGTATCAATATGGAACTGAGCATGTTGTCAGAGTGTGAATCTGTGAATATTAAATGTTTTGCATTGTCATCTTAAGTAAGTTTGTCTTTTTATCACTTACAGAAAATGCTCTGAAAGATCATGCACAATGCATTACCAGCGCTACTGGGATTTGCAGAAACAATCTTTCTTTTTTTGGGCCACTTCTCCCAAAGCTGGAAGAAGAGAGTGGCCTTAAAGGAAGCCCAAAGAGAACTCAACCTTCCAGAGCATGCCATGGTGACAGACTGCTCAACACGATGGGGTTCCACTCAAAAGATGATAGCAAGAGTCCTGGAGCAGCAAAATGCCTTGTCCAAGGTTCTATCTGCAGACCGCAAAGTGCGACACCTACTGCCCTCATGGCAGGATCTGGAGATCCTGGAATCTGTGAACAAGGCACTCAGCCCACTCCAGGACTTCACGGATGCCCTGTCGGGTAAACGTTATGTGAGCATATCTTGTGTAAAACCTACTCTGCATCTTTTGAACACCTCAGTGCTGGCTGAAGAGGACACTAACCTGACCAAATCACTGAAATCAAAAATTCTGGCCTACCTCAAAAAGAAATATGAAGACAGTGTCACACAACTGCTCAACATGTCCTCTTTCCTAGACCCAAGGTTTCAAACACAACACATCTCTGAGCAGGAGACCCAGACCTTAAAGGAACAAGTCATCACTGAGTTGATTGTGAGTAATATTATCACAGTGTTTTTTAACTGGTAAGAATAGCTTGTAACAGATTTATAAAATGCAATGTTTTTAATTTCAGGATATTCACCAGCAGCAGCCTGTAGGCCAAAGCACTGCAGCGATGGAGGATAACCCGGAACTGGATAAAGAAAATCCACCTGCTGCTAAAGCCAAGAAAAAAACCCTGGCCAGGTTTTTTAAGAAAACCACAAGCACAACATCAGCAGCATCGTTTGATCCCATGGTGCAGTTTAGAGAAGCAGTAGCTGCTGAAGTCAATGCTTACATTTACATGCCATGTGTAGACCATGAAGAAGATCCACTAAAATCGTGGAACAGTCACAAAATAAACTTCCCTAGGCTATGCAAACTAGCACAGAAATATCTGTGCATACAAGCAACAAGCTCTGCATCAGAGAGAGCTTTTGGCACTAGTGGTAATGTTGTAACAGATTGTTGCTTCTGTCTGAAACCAGACAAGGTTGACATGCTTGTTTTTTTGGCTAAGAACCTCTCAATTGCTAAATAGAATGTTTTAGAAAGAGAATTTTAATGTACCAGTTGGTCATTTAAAATAAAAACAACAGTTACAGAGGTTTAAGTTTTATTGAGAAACCACACTCCTATATCCAGTTTTATTTTCAAAAGAAATATACAAAGTATATGTTACATCCTGCTAAATGTCCCTGTTTTGGGACAAAATATAAAAAACGGGTATTTCTTTTATTTATCTGTACTTTTGACTTTTTAATTTTATTTTGAAGTTAATTTAATGTAATTTAATTCAATAATGTAAAGATTATACTGTTATTTAATTTTGTACAATTTTGTTTTAATTTGAAAACATTGTTCATTTCTAGTTGTTGCTAGATTGCACTGTATACTGTATTTCAGTTGAGAAACACAAATTTCAGCATTATTAGTAATCTGTATGTGCATTTTCCTTGATAACAAGCAAGTTGAGTCATACCACTTGTTTATCGTATCGCAATCGTAAATCGCAATTTTGACCTTAATAATCGCAATGTGACATTTTTCCCAAATCGTGCAGCCCTACTTGACAATGCAACAGAAAATGTTAACTCATTTCTAGCATCTTAGACACAATTTCTCCTTTACACCAAAAGATGATAAAGGACAGCAGCCCAGCGCTGTGGTATAACGATAATACACCCTAAACAGAGCATCCCAGAAAATGCAGTATAACTGGAAGTGAATTAATCTAGAGGTATTCTGTACAGCATGGAAGAAAGGTGTTTCAAATACAAAAATGATTAAAAAAAATTTAAATGAAAAAATTATAAAAACTCTAGATTTGCCTACTTTTTAAATCTTTTAGAGGAAACCCTAGATAATGATTTGAAACAGGGGCTAAATTAACTAAAAATAAAGCGTAAACTGCTTCTGACAGTCGTCAATATCCTAGCAGTGATGATTTTATGACTTTCTTTAATAACAAAACAAATACTAACAACAAGTACTGATTGTACTACAGTACAACAAGTACAGAATTATACAGCAAGATGTTTACACCTGCTGGGCATTTCTGCCTGTCGCACCTCCTCCGGTGCCCATGGGTCAGCTGCAGGGTCGTCAGCCAGAAACCACCATTCACCAACATTTCGCTCCTTTAATTCTGGTACGTCTCCTGGTGGCAGAGCAGTAACAGGGACGTCTCCAGGTCACCCCTTGCAGCTGATGGGTGTTGTCCTCTGCGGCTGTTGTCTGGGGTTATGTGTTCTTCCCCCAAGTTTTATCATTCCTCCTCAGCCAGAGCCAAAAGCTCCCTTTTTCAGCCTCCTCTGCCAGGTCCTTTGTTGCCTTCCTCAATCTTCCTCCGGTGAGTCCCACATCCCTCAGGAGGCGTGTGATTGACAACCCAATGAAGCCTCGGCATCCAACCTCCACTGGGTAGATGGTAGTCTTCCAGCCAGCCTCCCCGGCATTCAGCAGCCAGCTCTGAGTACTTGGCCTTCTTGCGTTCAAAGGCTGCCTCAATCCCCTCCTCCATAGGTACTGTGAGCTCGATGAGGATCGCCGCTCTTGCCTTGGCTGACCACACAACTATGTCTGGCCGGAGAGATGTGGTGGTGATCTCCGTGGGGAACTGAAGCTTCCTGTCAAGGTCRACCCTCATGCTCCACTCCTGATCAGGGGAGAAGGGCCTTGATGTTTCTCTTGGCCTGATGCTTCTTCTGACCCCTCCTTCCGCAACAAAGATGGTGGGATCCTCTGCAGGTGGTGGTGTTCTGCTACCTCCTCCAGCACTTCGGCTAGCTTCCTCAAGACTTGGTCATGGCGCCATCTATAGCGGCCCTGTGAGAGCGCAATCTTGCAGCCTGACAAGATGTGCTGGAGGCTTACGTTGGGGGCATTGCAGAACTTACAACATTCCTCACTCCCGAACCACTGATGGGGGTTCCGAGGGCAGGGAAGCGTGTCGTAGGTTGAGCGGATGAGGAAGCTGAGTCTTGCCTGTGGGATCTTCCACACGTCTGACCAACTGACGTTCCTGTTTGTGATTCCCTCCCAGGTTGTCCAGCTTCCTTGCCGACCCTGCGACATGGCCTTGATCTTGTAGCGGTCTTCCTCCATCCTTGTCACCTCCGCCACCACCATTTCCTTCCTTTCCTTGCGGTTGGCCTTGGACCAGAAGCGTGGTGCATCTCCCCATCCTAGGCCTGCCCTTCCTACCTGGACTCTGCCCATAATCTCCTGGTGTTGCAGCCGACTGACAGCTTGTTCGACCTTGGACTGGGCATTCCACTTGCGGCCAGTCAGAACCCTGGCATTAGCATTCCTTACTGACTTGTCTGTGGACTCCCTAAGCTTGAGAACCAACCTGGTCTTCTCTTGCATGTAGCCCAGCTGTAGTGACTTCAGTGGTAGCTGCAGCATGTTTTTCCCAAAGAGGCCGGCTTCAGATAGGCACTGTGGCAGCCCCAACCACTTTCGGATGAATGAGTTGTGAAGGATTGTATGTATTTTTACTGTATGATAACACTGTGATTATCCCACAGATACAAAACCTCCTATACATTTGTTCTGTGTGGTTTCTGTGGGATTCCATTTGTTTAGCTCTTCTCGTGAGGTTTCAGTATGATCAAAGGGTTTCCCTTGCTATGGGATCCCATTTGGTTACTTCTTCTCGTGGAATTTCAGTGTTATCAAAGGATCCCCTGCTGTGCTCCTATCAGGAAATCTCTGTGAGATTTCCTGAATGTTTAAGTTAGCACATTTGTTATCAGGTATAAAGTTC
>JAZGTJ010005454.1:12651-27482 GCA_036877575.1 Botia almorhae | reverse complement strand
AAAAGCTATAGGAGGAGTTCGAAAAAGTACATTGTAAACAATTCAAAATGGCTGACAGGAAGTAGCATTGACTATGACAATTTTGGTATTGCTGGACTCTGCATGAGCCATAGAAATGTAAAGGAGGTAGTTGCCGGACATTATGGTATTTTAGTTGAATTTGTTATATCTTTTAACCACTAGGGTGCACCGACCCTAAACTTTGTATGTGCTCTCTGAACTTGGTCTCAAAAAAATAATACCAAGTTTTGTAACAATTCTTTCCTGTGTTCCAGGAATATTGCAATTCACTGTAAAATTCAGAATGGTGAAGCCTAAAATGGAACATGGAACCATTTAATATCATTTGACTAAGCATGCCTTAAGGAATCTATAGAGACCACTTTTATGACTTTTGACCAAAATTTTCCAACCAAAAGGTTGTAAGCAAAAAATAAATGTTTTGTATCTCTGGATTAGTTCCAGCAGATCAGACAAATGCTGCGAAAGTGGGTTTATATTTATGCATTTGGCAGAGGCTTTTATCTAAAGCGACTTGCACTACATTCAAGTTATACATTTGACCAGTACATGTGCTCCATGGGAATCAAACCCATGCTATTTTGCACTGCTAACACAATGCTCTAGCAACTAAGCTTCAGGAGCCCCTGTGAGTTACGAGTCCAAGGTTATGAGTAAAACTTTAAACTGTTGGATGGTCCTACAGTGTGAGGATCCTGGCTTTCTGTCTAGTCTTAGAGATCGCATTTCGCCAGGATCCTGACACAGCCTATGTTACGTGTCAGAGCGCAGGGTTTAGACTCCGACTCACCTCATCCTAGTTCAGTTCCTATTAGAGTCGAAGTCTATACGTGCGCTCTGGTTGTGCGTTATGCATGGAAGCACATGGCTAATGTGCATTTACATCTGCCATGTGCTCTCCAGTCTTACGTCATCACCCCGACGTCTTGTTTCCTCGTTTGCTCATTTTAGTTAACGTCTCACACCTGTTCATCATTGTTTCCCATGTGTATTTATTGCCCTCGTGTTTGCTGTCTTGTGCCGGTTCGTGTTGTACAAATGAGTGTTGTGCAATTGCATGTCGTTCTATTGAGCATTGTTCCATAGAGTGTTATCGCTACAGAGTTTTGTCCTCTTAGTCTGTTGGTCCTCGCTATTCGCTATTCGGCTTGTTGTTATCCGTCATTCGTTCTGTTTAAAGAGTCTAGTCCCAGTCGTGTCCGTGTTATTCGTATAGTTCTTGTTTCTGTCTGTGTTCCTTGTTTTCAGTGTTCCCCTGTCTGGTTAATTGTCTAAACCTTAGTCTCGGACTTGGTTGTCTGTTTATTTATTTATTTAATCAGTCATTCTTTATTTTTCTCTACTGGTTGTATTCTTTGTATCTTATTGTTGTCGTTTATCGTTCATTATTCCCCTTGATCATTATTTCCTTTAGTCTTGATTTTGTGCATTTTTATTTCCTTATTTACTTAGATAATCTGGTTCTGTTTAGTTCTTGGTCGCCCTCTTGTGGCTTGTTTGTTCTATTGGTTTTTCTAAGTTGGTTTGTTGTTTAGTTTGCTATTAATAAAGTTTGTTTAAGTATCGCTGTCTGCATCTGGGTTCCTTCCGTCCGCGAACTTGACATACAGGGTTTGGGGTAGAGATTCCAAATTTCCTATGGCAACATTTCAGAGAGTCCTCTTTTTGTGTGCCAAATTTTATTTTTAACATACGGTTTTATGTGGTGCCATGGACACAAGAATAAAAGAAGAAATACAGCCAAGATGGCAGCTGTGGCCTACTGGTTAGAGAGGTGGCCTACTGGTTAGAGAGATGGACTTGTAACCAGAATACTCATATGCTGGCAGGTAACAACTGAGGTGACCTTGAACAAGGCACCTAACCTCAATGTTTGCTGCTGCAATAAGGCCTAACAGTTCTGAATCTGGAGGAATGTTAGATGCTGGCCTAGCCGAACACTGCTCACAGCAGCAACTCCTCAAATTCCTTCAAATGACATAGATCTAAAATAGGATGCAAAAGTTTTCATACTGACAGATATTCCAAGAGAGGTATCATCCTCTCTACCTGCCCGGTATCCTGAATCTGAGAAGTGGAAGGAGATGGTTGGACAGGAAAGAAAAAAGATAAGACATATGAACTGCCGGGTGCAGGAAAACACCTGAGGTGACAGGGAAAGCAGAAGCACCCTCTGGTGCTTCAAGGGGGATCTGGCACAAGATGTTGACATTTATACACACCCTCCTTTGTTTTTTTCACCTGTAGTATATTGTGCTTATGGCATCATGTGTTCTTCTTCCTTGCAGCCTTTGAAGAAAGCACAGATCAATTTTTTGGGGGGCTGTAAGGTCTGCATGTGCTGCCTGGCTTCCCTAGCTCTTTGCGGGGGACCTCCTGAACCACATCTGGTTCTAATTAGCCTAGTATGCTTGCAAAACTACCATAATGTGCAAAGACATATCTCAAACATAAATTACAACACAAGAAATCAACTCAATCAGCTCCTCAAATGCAGCTGAAAGAGGTGGCTAATTTTCTCCAGCACCCACCTTGTCAAGGTAGGGCGGGGAAAGAACCCAATAGCAGACAGTAATTAACACAAAAAGCTTTTATTTAAATAAACGGAACTCAAAACTCCCACAAGGGGGCGAACGGCAACAAAGGCAAATAGAAAATCAATTCGTAATATAAATAAACAATAATAAATTAAACACCAATTGAACTCAAACAAGAAACTATAATCCAAATAAAAGACAGATTAAACCTTTAAATATACAAAAAACGGAGACAGACACAAACGATAACAAACCTGACGCGGAACATGGAACAGACACGAGAAACACGATCAAAAACGAGATTACAGAAAAACACGGAAGGACTCTGTATAACTAACACAGGTAAGGCATGGAGAACGAGCATGGGTAGAACAGACCAGCACAGGACAGCAGACACAAGGGCATTAAATACAAAGCAATGACAAACAAGTGAAATCAAAACAAACGAGGAAACAAGGGGGCGGGGTCATGACGCGGGACAGGAGAACACATGGCAGATGTAAACAAAACCGAAGCCATGTGCCTCCACATATAACGAACATCCAGAGTGCGGGTCTAGACTCTGACTCTCGGAACAGAAACCAAGAACAGACAGGATGAGTAGGAATCTAGCCCCACGCTCTGACATAGAACACTGACTGTGTCAGGATCCTGGCAAAACACGATCTCCAGACTTGACAAGCCAGGACTCTGACACACCTGGAAGTCATCAGATCGTCATCCGATGCTGACAGCATTAGCTCATCATCTAACAGAAACAGGTAAAAGATTATTCCAAAAATTCTAAATTAAACATTTCCATAATGACATAGAGTGCTTTTGAATTATCATGAGCCAAGGAATGCGAGGAAAAAGAATGTTTAGGACTTGCGTCAAAAGTTATGGTCATAAACATGGGTGAAATTTTGAACTAGTGGTGGTGCTAGAAGGTTTAAGGTGGAGACTCTGCTATGGTAACATTTCAGACTGTCCTCTATCCACGTGCCAAATTTTATAACCTTTCTATGTACTGTTCTATGGACTGCCACAGACTTAAGAGCCAAAGAGCACTAACAGATGCAAAAAGGGTCTTCACCCCTAATAATCCTACAGAAAATATAGAAAAACATGATTGTTAATTTTAAAAAGTATCTAATTGAAGCTTTGTTTTATTTTTGGGTCTTTGAAAAGTGAAATAAGAAATGTGTATGGTTTCTGTTCACAACGCAGACTGGACTCAAACAAGTGCGCTTGTGAGAAGCTTCCATGTGCGTCAACTGCTGCAGCGCAGCTCTGATTGTGACCCGCAACTCGTGTTTGTACAAGATGACACATGATTATTAACAGTGATACAGACGCATGACCTGAAATCTCTTTTACAGACGCATGGCCTGAAATCTCTCTCTCTTGGCAGAAGTATTCCTATTTTCAACCCTAAAAATTACACTGCACCATTAAAATGACACCTGAGGTTTAAAGTAATACATAATAAGTCACTGTAAGACCACCTGCATCTGCTGACAGTCTAAATGTGCTTTACAGTGCAGTAATACATGTTCTCCCCAACACAGAACTGGCCTACAAGAGTAAGTTCAAATGAAAAATACAATAAAGATTAGCACCATATTTATAAACTGCTTAATGCATTGTACAGTTTCCACCTCTGACAATATCATGCTATTTCCACAGAATTAAAATGGATAAGGTGTCTTTGTTTTTTTCAGAAGTGAAAGGGCTGTGTGCATAACGTTGTTCATAGTCTCTTTTCATTTACGGACACTGCTGAATTCTGCATATAGCTGTTTAAAGGAACGTCTTTGGGTTTCTATTTCGTTGTAACATGACACATAATACGGGTATAATCCCGTGTGAGAAAATGCCTAGTAGTCTACTGATATGAAATACATAATTACAACATGGACTCGCTTTACTGCTTATAGGTCGACACTGTGCTGAAAGTGCCCAGCGTGTCGTGTGAGATGTGAAGCATAAAGCAATGATTCTGTCACAATTCCCAATTGCTTGCTTGAATTTCAATAAAACGTCGTCTACGGTTTAACTTGGATTTGTCTGGAGTTTACACTCTAATAACAACTCGCCGAGTTTGAAAAGCAGGATCGCGTTATTGTTAAAACCTTTGCCATTAAATGGCTCGCTAATGGTAATATAATGTGAATAAAAGGCTGACAGATTAAATAGATGGCTTGTGGGAGAAGCACAAGGTGGAACGTGTCACTAACTCTTGCACTATTTCTGTCATTTCTGAGGAAACTGCGTCTTGTCACACTGTGTAACAAAACCATTAAACGAAACAGCATTAGGGGCGAACAAGACGCAATTAGCCAAGAAATGACTCTGATCTTACTGGCATTTCCGAAAAGGCGTAGCGAGGAATACACGCTGGCCGTGATTGACAGTCTAATCCACGTTTGATGGGCAATGCGTGCGCAGAGCGGGGCGTGCGCAGATAACGAATACAGCTGCACAATCCTGATATGTCCGCTGCGTCTTGTCACGGGGCGAACTCGACACTACGATGAAAGTATCGACCGTTAATGACGGGATCATCTCCCTGCCTGAAATAAACGCTCTAATCCCCTTTTCGCCAGGTCCATGAATCCTAATATGACTTATATAAACTGAAGTAATAAATCTATGTTAGCTCAGTTGTGTTTGTAAAATTGTCCTGCGACCGTTTGAGACATCAGACTGAGGCAGAACGTTGTCTCAGGACGAGCGCCTGCTGATTTATTGCTCTGTATAAATTAACTTTCAACCTAATAAGAATTGCAAATGAAGGTGAAGCTGTAAAGAATTTCAGCTCCGTTGTATAAACACGACTTGCTTTATTTAAGCTTTAACAGACAGACTTGCTTTGACAATGTATTTTGAAATAAGAACTCATACATTTGCACCTTATCGTTTGAAATCCGGCTTAATGCTGTATTTTATTTTATTTTTGGCTTATATCGATAAGGAAAGTGCTAGAGAAGTGACACGGTTCCAACCAAATGTGAAATGTATAAATGAATTATTAAATTAATTAGCTACACATAACAAATAAACACTGGGGCTAATGTGGTATTAGTGGCCTTTAACATCTTTAACAAAAGATTGTGTATTGTTTTCTCCAGTCATAAGTCTAAACAATAATTTGGTTATTTGAAATGTCATATTTACATTTAGCATCACCCATGATCCGCCATCAGAACAGACTCAAAACCCAACTTTTTTATTTTATTTTAAGGAATATTGTTTATTTCTAGTTCTTTTAATAACCATTCCATGTCATTGTTCCAGACGTTCACATCAGGACGCGATATGAAAACATTAGGTGTGGAGAGGCTGAGCTCTGACACTTGCAGACGTTTTATTTGTTTGAACAAAACGGCATGCTGGTGCGAGGACCTCTCCCCATTGAAGAGAATGCATCCCATAATTCCACTGCCCTCCCCGACAGGATTGTAGCTATTTCGGGGGCTGGAGGTGTTTGAAAGCCATGATTACAGTGCTGGAAATCTGAAGTGAATGCTTTATGAATATTTCATGTAAATGTAAGCGCCACTTACTGGACACAAGGTCTGATTGATAGGAAAGTGCCTGTATATTTGAAGGCCAGCAGTTTTGAAGGGTATCAGACGGCCTCCTTTAGCTCAGGCTTCAAGTGTCATTCTTAATAGCAGAATAAAGATGTATTTACCACAAGAGCTCTTCGTTAAAGCTCCCTGTTAAACAAAAGTAGCCATGCAGGATTGTGTCAGTAGATTAAATAAAATTAACTGGTGAGAGGAGAAAAACGTTAAACTGCAGCTCACTCGTTTGGCTAAATTTTTCACTGGCTTTAAAAAAGCTGCACTGAATTTGCAGCCATCAGCCCCTAAGCTGCAAGAGGCCGTGTGGACGTGTCAAAGAAAGAAATGTGGCCAATTGGTTGGGCTGAATTTGAGTCTAAGAGTAAAAATGCCCATCGTGGGTGATTTCTATGCTTTTAGAGAGAGTAGCTGTCACACACACACAGTGATGAATGGATGGATGGCCCTGACAACCTCACGGTCTCTGACACACTGTGAAATTTGGGCAGAGCCTTATAATGATGTATTTTTATAAATCTCTCTTATTTGGTTTAAGACAGAGTCGCAGGTCAGGTGATCATATCTGCAGGGACATTATCAGTCTTAGATATCCACCTCTTCTCTTTATAACATAATTGATAAATAAAACAAATCTGTGGGATTATTCAAGCACATTTTCTATCATTTCACCTGTTAGATGACCCACTGCAGGCACATCACTTCATACAGGGGGACTGATAATTAATTTCACTTTCTGTTTAAAGGCACACAATGTTTTTGTTACTGTTATGAAACAGCAGTGTGTTCTGATGCAGAGTCGGATGCATCTTTGATTCATTTCATCAGATGATCTCTGTGTTCTGATTTACAGAGATTTAAAGAGACTGTCTGACACTATATATATATATATATATATATATATATATATATATATATATATATATATTTATATGAAAAGAGAACCACATATAATTCATTCCTCATTGTTTAGTCTGTTTATAAGGAAGGATTATAAAACCTTTAAACTTGCTATTTACCACTTGCTATATACTTTACTATTTTTAATTTTAAAAAGTGCTAAGGTGTTAAATGTATCTTTTTTCTATTGTTATGAAAATTGCTAATTTGGATGTTTCCTACTCAAAATTGCCTGCTTTAACAAATTTAACATTTTTTTATAAGAATCTTATTTATAACAGTCACTCTGCTTAGTACTGCTGTCTTTTACCATCATGCAAAACATTGTAGAAATTATATGTTTTTTAATATATTTATCTGCTGTTTATTAAATACTTATAGTTTAAAAAAAATGAGTTTATATTTGTTTGTACAGTATTTTTGATGTAAGCGAGAAGTAAACTTCTTGAAGTAAAGAAGTGAACTAGAAAAAAAGGATCTCACAGCAGATCAGCCTTCATTCTTTCAGTCTTTATTTCATATTAGGTATATAAATATATAATTACACCTATATTCTGTATTGTTCCAATTATATTTATATTTTATAGAAAATGTTTAGGGTATTTTTAGAGTAATGTGAGACCAGTGTGTTTTCTGATATCACACAATCATGCTGTTCTCAACCTGAACCAAAACCTATGACCCTAGACCTCTCTCTCTTCTTATGCCTCTCAATTCAATTTTCTCTCTCTCTCTTCTTCTTTCTCTTTTTCTACATCTCTCCTTCTGTCTGTCTCTCTCTAAGGGTCGGAAAGAATCTCCCTCTGTGTGTACTGGTACAAAACAAGAACCAATTTGTTTTGCTCCAGTGGCGTGTGAAGGCAAAGCGCAAGGCCAGTCTCACTTATTCCTCTAATGCCATCTCTTCTCAGAGCCACTAGTTATGTCCGTGTAAATATACACATTTAACAGGCGCAAAAAGGGCGTCCCATCTATTCTGCAGAAAATATAAGTCTTAGCATGACGCTGTGACCTGGTGGGCAATTACTCTGCTCAGGTGTCCAATAGAGGCCGGACTTCGGGCTTTCTGATAGTGGAAAAGAGGGGAGAGCTGCCAATCACAACACAGCCAAATAGCACTAAGAACAATCCATTTATGAGCTCAGAGCTGGATGGAGCTTGTCATGGTGTCATTTCCTTTTCAATAAGGATGGCGGTGTGGGGCGAGAGAACTGTGTTTTTCTCGGGACAGCTGTCTACTTTTATCCGCACTCTTCTCTTCATTTCTCACTCAGAGCGAAATAAACGACAGCCCTTATTCAGTCAAGTGAAAAAGTGCTACTGATGGAGAAAAATGCAAATTACTGCACTTTAAAAATTGCTGCATGGGATTGCAGAGCTGAAGTTTGACGTTTGAATATTTGAGAATATTTGCCAGTAAGCGTTGTGATTATAGTTCTGATATTGCTGTGGCCTTAGATTTAAAATAAAAGTGTCAGAAGTGTCACGGCTTTGAAGGAAAGAGGCTGTTTGCTGTTTTTTTTTTGAAAAGAGGCTGAAAGAGGCTGTTTGCTGATTTTATGTGTTTTCAGCTATTACCTTCAGTGAAAGCAAAAGTTAGTTTCTTTTAATGGTTGATTTTAACATTGGTGAGTTCAGGAAGCATCTCAAAACTGCTTCATTATTTAAAAATAAATAGTGTCAAAATAAATTCTCTGTTTTGAATAAAAAATTAGAGAAAAGCTGGTTAAATACAGTAATATAGTGAGTAAATATAGTTCTGGCAGTTGTGTGTTGATGCACTTCTAACCAAACATTACACAACCACACGTTTGTCCTTGTTGTAACACATTTTTTGATCATTATGTCAAAACAAAAATGTTAAGAAAGCAGTTTATAGTGTACCTTTTTTTCTTTTATTTGCAAAAATATTTTTATGCAGGCATCACATACCATCTGATCACACTGAACAACTAACTGGTTAAGTTATAAGTATTAATGAGGTAAGGTTGTGTATATATTATTGTAATAATTTATTAGTAGCTTGATCTGGTCACATGATCTGCCATGTCATTTTTGTCCAATCACACTTGATTCTTGATTCTCTGGAAGTTTCAGTGTTTCATAAGGCAGCTTATAGAAGGACGTTAAGTTGCACAGTGAACACACACACATACAGAGCGCATAACACCTCAGTCTCTTGTGTGACACACTGTGCCCAGCAGCCAATCCTAAGCAAGACAGTCACCCGTCACTGCACCTCGACACGCCCCTAGACCCCTGAATAATGAGGCTTCCCCTCTCCACACACATCCAGCTTGAAACCTGAGCTTACAGTATTCTTCTACCAAATACTGTCCAGTGTTTTGTTTGGCTGCTAATTCAGTGGTCAAATTTAATTAGTTTTATCCACCCCAAACTAATGAGCATCTCTTCTGAATTCAGGGGACCTGTACTGTAACAGAGTTGGGAATTTTATAAGTGGACACAAAATGAGAAATTAATCAATGATAATGACAAATGTAGCATTTCATCTGATTATTACATGAAGACTCTGTTTGTGAACATGGTTGAGAGCTTTGCTGGTGAAAAAGGAAGATAGTAATGACAGAAGTTTCTCTTTAAAGCTGTAATCCATATTCGCCATATCTGTTCAAACTATAACATTTTAGTTACTTAATGTGGATGACAAGTTTAAATTCTGAATTCTGAGTTCGTTAAGAACAAAGTACAAACACTCCACCATTCCAGCCCCCACACGTGTGATTTAGTAGCCAAATCTTTTTCTGTTTACAGACATGACGTAACCATATTTTAATCTAATCTTTCCCTGGGAAAATCTGCACCAACATCTTAAATTATAAATCATTATTATAAACATACGTTGTGAATCAGGGTAAGGTAAGATGATAAATCAGCAACTAAATCAGCAACTGATTTGTGCTCGTTTTTACCCAAATAAAGTTATGTACTGCAGCTTAAAGAAAATTGTGTGTACTGTGCTGTATTGTAAATGATGATATATCAGATTATTTGTTGTTAAATATCAACAAAACACTGTTCCACTGTTTTACCACAATACTGTTCTGATGATGCCTGGACTCTGCAGAACTCTGGGCTTAATCAAAATTTGGGTTGTGATCCAGTGTTGAAACTCCTGCTGAAACGATACAGTACAACGCTGCCACTCGAGCCCACATCCTCTGTTATTTCAGGAGAAATAACATTCTGTCCATTTATTAGCACAAAACAACAGCAATGTAAGCAGCTTGAAGCTTCATCTTTTGTTTGGGTTTGTTGTTTGGGTTAGTATTTGTTATAGGGATATTTCATTCAGAAAAGTAAACTTATTTGGATGCTTAAAGGATTAACGAAATGTTTCTCCAAAACAAACACACACAAGGTGCATATTTTGCTTTTGCACATATTTCAGCAACAGTTTGGGCAATTTTGTTTACAAAGCGGCCTGTTTACTGTATTTGTGCATGTAAACGCAAGAAGATAACGCCTGTATCAGCAGAGGCTGAAATTAAATGTTTGGAGTGAACAGAACTGAAAGCTCGTCATCTTTGTGTTGTACTGCACAATGCATGCACTTCCTGTCTGTAGCTGATATGGGCGAGTAGGAAGCAACACTCACACAGGCTCTTATCGACTCTAATTCCTACAGGTTTCATAGCAGCAATTAGCATTTTCTTCCTGTGAAATTCCCCCAAAATCCAAAAGAGGAACTAAAGCTGCCAGGAGAGAAAAATGCCACTTTCTGTTATTTTGATGAGACTGTATCTTGAAGCTTGCTGTGTCTCAACTGGGCTGTTTCTCAAATGGGTTCATTCTCCAATCTGCTTTTTATGCTGCCTGTGTGTGTGCATGTTTAAGTGTGTGTGTACTGGTATATGAGGACATTTCCTACGTCCTTATAAACCAAATGGCTTACAAACATACTTAAAGCTGTTTTTATTTTAATTAAAAATGCCAAGAGTTTTTTGTGAGGTTAGGTTTAGGGGTTTGGTTAGGGGAAGTGGATAGAAAGTTTGATTAGTGCAAAATTAAAATCATTACACTGGGAAAGGCCCCATAAAATACATCTGCAAGTATGTGTGTGTAAAAATTAGAAGACCCTGTTGCAGGTTTAAATTAGTGATGATATCTTATATGAGATATCTTTCTCATTGGAAAATGTTTGTGTGACTGTACAGCAGAGTCCGAGTGTGAATCAAAATTTAAATTTATTATAAACTTTGTGTGAACACAAAGAAAACTTTCAGCACCAGACACAACAGCAGGCTTTCATATTTAAAAGCCCTACTCATTGTATTCATGGAAAAATTTATGTTTAGCAATAAAACACTTTTAAGGTTAAAAACATTAAATGGAAGAAACGTGATGATTTGTGAGTAGAGTCTTTTCCATTTAATCAAAAAGACTCAGTTTTTCACAACTTTTAATCAGCTGTTTTCACTTATTTGTTAAAATCATTGTGCAGTGTAACAAATGCATATTTGAAAGTGTAAATATACTTTAAATGTAGATCATAAAATGCACAATAACTGTAATACAATTTAAAAAGGAGAGTTTAAACTGAGTGAATATTACTGTTAAAGCTAACAAATATTCTCCCCGTGTCATTTGTGTTGTCTGTAGAAATTTAAAACACTAAATAAGACTGTCACGCTGCAGGACTGTATAAATGTGATCAACATTAGAGAGCTTACAATGTTTTGCAGCACTGTCTCTGTAAGCAGCCTACTGGGTTTAGGCCAGAGGTTTTAATTGCATGTTTGTGCTGCAGACAATCGCTGTCAGGTGAGAACATTCTGACAGTCACGAGAGGAAAGTGACCCCCAAACCTCCAACCACACAGCCACAAGGGCATTTTAATTGACCCACTTCTGAATTGTAATTTTCTGAACTGTAAAGAAATCAATGCAGATGTAATAATATGTTTACTGTCTGCCATGTTTCGGGACACTGAATTTAAAGCCCTGGATCAATGCAGGGAAACTGTTAAGTTTAAACTGTTCTGTCTTTCTGCTTGTAATGACACTGAGCCTTGACTCTTTGCAATTCCCATTGTCTTCAAAGAGCTGAATGCAGTTCAATCCTATGACTGAGGAGCCTCGGAACCACAACAGGTTCCAGACAAAAACCAAACGTAATACTAGACAAAACCCCATGAAAACAACCAACCAGAGAAAACAAAAAACAGAAAAAACTAGGCAAAAACTAGACACTATTGCTTCTCCAGCATCTCTAACATGATGCTTGTGGCTGAACATTAAATCTGTAACGTTATTAATGAACCATTAGTTGCTTTGACACAATATGACTGTCAGGATGTCACACTTGCTCATAAGCCGTGTGAAAATGTGCAGCTTGTTCCTCAGGTGTCCTGGTGACCTTTGTAGCATGCCGTCTGGAGGTCCCTGGGGAAGTGTGCTAGGAGCTTGGGGTAAAGTTCACCGATATTAGCCTCTCGGGTCAACACAGCCTTTTTCTAATTACCAAATTAAACCTCATGCCAACACTCCCTGCTCAAGTGGCATGACTCAGGTCTGTTGTGTGGAACCTCATAGTGACCCTCACTGCCTGGTGCCTGAATGTGTGAGGATTAAGCTTGACTTTGCTCTGGGTGTGTTTAAAGCTACTTCTGAGGTTTATGTTCACATGTTCATGACATAGGGTTAACCACAACTTAGAATTTAAATAAATGGACATGATTTGAGTTTAAATATTTGTATTAGGTGTGCAGAGTTACAAGGGTGTAAGAGATCGTTTTTAGAGTGGCAATAAGAATCAGAAACATCCAGTGTAACAATTGTTTAAAAAAACACCATACGCAGATATTGTTTACCTGTTTCATCATAGGGTTCGAACTGTAATATTACTTTGTTCCTTTGGTCTTCTCAGTTGAATGTAGCACATGTTTTTGATGTGTGTGTTTTCTGTGCTGTATTTTAGGGCCTGTTATCAATTACCAGCGTGATGGATATTCCCCTTATCATTACTTCAGTTTATTAATGCTGTTTACAGTCAGTGTTTGACAGTCAACACTTTTCCATTTCCATGCCAACAATCAATAACCTTTTTCTTTTGCTCTGAAATTAATTAATGTTTGTATTTGAGAGCATTAATATTGTCTGGTGTTTCCAAGACATTGTAATTCCTCAATGAAAAATTCACCAATTACCATAAAACGTATGAATGATAATTATGGAACAATGTAATGTCAATGGATCCCTGATTAATCCTTGAGAGCACAGCCAAATGCATGTATGCAGTCGCTTACTAATTGATAAGCAATTTCATTTATTCGTAATTACCGGGAGGCCCATTTTGTGGCAGGCACAATTATACGTCCATAGCCACTGATCCAGTCAGGGCTAATACGTTTATGGTATGAAGCCGTTATCCTGCAGCTGTGCCTTTGGAAGATGTTCAGAGCCCAAAGTGTTAAAGATCTGCACTAAAAAGTTTCACGTGCAAAACTGAGCCAATAAGAAAACCATCATTATCTGAGGAATCAAGAGGGTCATCGCTCATTTCAAAGGTCCCGTCATGCAGATGCAAGCAGAAGAGTAAATCAAACAGCCTGCACTCCGGCAAGGCCTGCCGTGTCACAACACAGTGTTTCTTTGCTGCTCCAAACCGAATTCTTCATTTGGTCACAGTGCTGCTTCTCAATGGTCACCTTTGAGCAGATTAACCCTTTCATTAAAAGCCCAAGCTGAGTCACTCTACCAGCTTTTGATCTATCAGCTATGGAGGAATTATTAGCACTATTTAAGCCTTGTTATGTGATTTGTTTTTGTAAATTTGTATAAATTATTTACAATCCCATTATGTGACCCTTGGGAGAACCTGAATTAAATAATGTGTCTTTTGTGAGTTGGGGCAGCCCTAATAGCTAAAGGGCTCTCTGGAAATTGAGCTCTAATATTATGAGCAAACTACACTAACCCTGCAGTCTGTTAAATCACGCTTTCTTCGGCCCAACGTGGACATTGGGAACTCCCGACAGACCGAGGACGCTTGCGATGCTACAAATGATTTTGTGGACATTTGTTTTCTGGCTGTGAACAACACAAACCAGAGAAGGAAAAAATCTAATTCTCCTTTTGCAGGGCCCAGGGCTTCACAGAACAAAAGTCAGCCCCTCAGTCTAAATCTCGTCTGACAATGCGTAGCAGCCGTGCTATTTTGAGCCCTTTGTGGTGCCAATCTTGCATCTATCCTGTGACATTTTTCCAAAGATAAAGTAGATTTCCTAGAGACTCGATCTGCCCTTTGAAACTTCCTCAGTTTTCTGGCACATTCATGGCCCTTTCCTGCGAATCCAAGACACCACCAAACGAAGAGTCAAATTTTTTTAGCATGAGCGTATTGTAAAATCAGCTATAAAGAGGTTCTTCACATAAATTTCATTTAAATAACCAGGAAGAGGGTGTTTTCAACTTATATATCATTTTCAAGCACAAGAAGCTATAATGATTGTAATATTAAGTATTTCATGTGTAATATTTTTCTACAATGTTAGGGCAATTTTATACTCTATATATCTTCCTGCTCAGTACATATTTTTCACTTTCCAATATTCTCACATTTTGTCTTTTAGTTACTCAGTGGATGGTGATGGGCTCTCTGTTTAATTATTTTACCTTCATTAGCACCTCGTGTGAATGTGGTCTGATCAGAGTCTGCTCTCGTGCGGGCGAATATGCTGTGTGTGTGGAACTTACCATTAGCTCTCGACTTGACCGAACATCACATTAATTTGTCACAGTGGATTTGGATATCGCGCCATGTCATTATTCAGTTAAAGGAA
>JAZGTJ010005454.1:0-12611 GCA_036877575.1 Botia almorhae | reverse complement strand
AAATAACACATTTCTAATTGGCTGTGTTTTGTGGTTAATTTCCATAAAGAGTCTGTGAGCAGCCCACCTCTCTCTGGCAGGGTTTGGATCCGTTAATCAGGGATATACGGCTAGTGCTTGAGTTTTAGAGGGCGGCGGGTCATTCTGCTCACTCTGTAGCTTCTCTGAAACATTGTAATTGTATAGGTGTAAATTACTGTTAGAAACGCTGTCTCTCTCTGAAGACGGTCAAGTTTACAGAAGCTGTGAGCTCTCCAGAAGGGCTCTCTGCATGAGAGTTTTTTAAATGGAAAAAAATTTAGATGAAAAAATATTGCGTTCTTTTGATTCTAAGGCCTTGCTGTATGATTATGTTTTTGTGAAGTGATAATTGTAACCTACATGTGTCATGTGTATTCTGTCATTCAGAAAGTTCAATGGGTTGTTTATGTAAAAATATGATATTATTGTAGATAATGTATTATGTAGATAATATGATATTGGTTTGTGTTTTGGGCTAAGTCTCAGCGTTTAAATATATCATAATCATGTAATCATGAGACAACAAATGTTTTAATGCTCTTTAATTTGGTGAGGACCCATACTTAGCTTTACTAAGGTACAACTGGACACAGCATGACTGAACACAGTAACTGGCTGAAATGTATCACCTAAGATGTCAGATAATGCCTAGAGCCCAAACCATATATATTATAAAATATATAACCATATAATATTATACGTTATATACATTATATAATAAAATGTGCATTGTTTATTTGAATTTAATCTGTTATTTATGTGTTAATTGTTTAATATATCTTTAAATAAATCTACTAATTCTACTAATCTACTAATAATATTTATTGTCTTTTATCGCAAGAGTTTATCATGACCAAGATAAAATGTTTGTAGAGTTTAAATAGTAGTAGAAACATAATGAATATATAAAACTCAACTTCACATCACAGTGACTACAATAAACACATGGTTTAAAGAAGCACATACATAGTAACAGCTTTATTGTGTGTCTACTGCTGGTTAAATTCCTGATCGCGGTGTGTTGTGGCCGTGAGAAGCTGTTCTTTGTGATGCTGGTTTTTCTACGCGTTGGGTCTCTACTGTACCAGCACTGTGGAGGAGCCTGTAATGCACAAACACAATCCTGCTGCTGGGATTTTCCGCCTGTCATTTACTTTTGGGCACTGAGAGTCACAGAATAAAGGCCACCCTGGGCATTACTGGATTCATTTGGTTTGAATCAAACTAGTGTTTAGTATCCCAGCCTTATCACTTTTGCGCTCTTTTAAAACCTGCTCTGAGAGGGTATGACACTCCTAAATTTCTTCATAAACCGGAATTTAACATCATACGAACATAATTCCATTAGAATTTCCCATTTTAAAGAATCATTTCAACTAGACGCTTGCGGTAAGGAGACATTAAAAAAAAATATTAAAGTTGATATTTGTCTGGTCATTAAACTTCTTTAAACAGCTAGTAAAATATACTATATAATCTTCAATCCGTTTAATCCATTGGTCATTTAATGATTTAATTTTTAAAATAAACATTGATATCCTAAATTTATATTTTTATTTATTAATTTTGCATAGAAGTTTATCTTAAATCTTAAAAACCTTGCAAATGAGGGACATCAAGTAAACTGTCATAAAATCAACAATATCATAATGTGTCATAACATTGTTCCTCTATCATAAGGTCAGTTTCTTTTATTTATATCTTTTATGTCATGCTTACATTCTGTGTTAACCATTTTATAAAAGCAATAAGCCACTCAAGGCTGTGTTATATTGTGAATAAAGCACACATACTGACCAATCATCATCCAGGATCAGAACAATGCTTTTATAAGGAAGAATATCGATTGCATCATGTGACTGGAAGATGTTGCTTTAACAGAAAAACAGTTTTTAAGTTATATAAATAACTGTGAGTGTGTAACTCAGCAGTATTGATAGCAAAAGATCTGTTTCTGATCCACATACTTGATTGCATACCAAGTTGGTAAATCTGCTCAAAGTGATAATTGATGTTAACAACAGGATAACAACAAGGTCAGTTTTTATAGCACATGTAGTAAGCCTCATTTTATCATATTATATATTGCAAGAAGTGGCAAATATTAGTTCATTTTCTTATATTTATGCAGTACATTTTTATATACTGTCACTTTCCCTAAAACTTTTGCATCTAGCCTCAGAAAGATTAACTGTGTTAAGCATCAGAGAGAACTCTTGTGATTGAACAACACTGTGTTTAAGAGAAGTGCTTTGCCTGAAAAGACAGTTAACAATGACACATTCATAAAAGTGTTATTCTTTAATAACTGTTGAAGTGAATGAATGTGATGTTGCAGTTCATCACATCTGGAAAGAAACAAGCAGATAATAGAGTGAAATTCTATTTAACATTAAATAGACTATTTAACATAACGGTCAGATAAATACCACTGTTAAAAACACAACATTCAACCTATTATCATATTTTTGACTGACATTTTTACAGCGTTTTGGCAATTTCACTTTTCGTGTTAAATGAATGTATAAAGTCTTTCATCTTGCAAACACATATTGTGCACACGCTTCATGTACAGAATGACTAGTTTTGAATTGGCACACATTTGATTAAAAATACATTTTAAATGCATTTACATGGTGAAATGAATGAAAATACAGCTGTTGTATAAGGATAATAGAGATGTTTTATGAATACTGGACACGGAAGCCCACCAGATCTACAAGGAAGATCTGCAGCAGTGGAAGATCACCACAAACACTAACTTCTGTACATGGAATCTGAAATCTGCTCTAACCAGGACTTTCTTATGGCTTTAGATGAATGACATTTTGAACATTTTGCTGATCAGAATATTTTTGAAATGCAACATATACACATGATTTGTGAAAGTCAGTTCACTCGTGTCCATCCAGCTTTATCTATTCAAATAATGACAATTTAAAAACAGTTTGATGTATTTATCAATAACCTATTTAACGTTAACACTAAAATCTAACTGCAGAGGTTCTACAAATGTCAATGTCAATGATCTCAAGTCATGCTTAAAAAAGGCAATGCCACCATCACAAAGGTGATTGGCTCTTTAAACTGATCTCAGCATGTTTTCTATGGGAACTCATGCCTCTGATGTCATCATGTATCAGTATTCACATACGATGAGCTGTTGTGATTGAATATATGAAGAACCTTTGATCTGTTTCTCTAACAGAACCTGAAACGTTTAAGTGGTTCAGGTTTTTACTGGTAAAGACACAGGCATACTGATCACTGATGATGGTTAATCTATCACATTTACATTTAGGCATTTGGCAGACGCTTTTATCCAAAGCGACTTACATTGCATTATACTACACATTGATCACTATACATTGAGTATGTGCAATCCCTGGGATCGAACCCCTGACCTTGGCGTTGTTAACACCATTCTCTAACCACTGAGCTACAGGAAAGCTATCTGGTCTTCCTGGTAAAGCTGGTTGGTCAAGATCTTGCTATAAGCTACAGTAAATGTTATAATAACTTATATAACTTATTTGTTCATGATACATAATACATTAACTTTTTTCATTGTAAAGTGTATATTTATATTGAACTTTCAGACATATTGTAAGGTAAAATATCTGAAATTGTTTTAGAAATGAAATTAAGATTTATGCAATAAATATTGTTTATTGTTAAGTTGAATTATTTATTATGTTAACTAACTTTATTACACAGAAGTATTTGATTCAGTTAAGATAAAAACAAACTTTTAAGTAAAATCCATATTTTATGTCCATGCATTTATTGCAGCCATGTAAGATATGGGATGATCTTTCATTATAACAAAGTAAAAATCATCAGGTTGTTTAATGTTAAGGTTACTTGAGACACTAATCTGTCTCTGTGTCCTTTGAATTCAATTCAATACTTTGTGTCCCTCTGTCTATTTGGTAAGGAGCCTCTGTCTGGTGTCAGTGACTCCATCATTCCATCAGGTTTATTTTTTGACTGTAACATATAAGACCCTATTTGTACAGTGTCACTTTAGTATATGTGGTTTCTAGTGAGGATGTTTGCTGGCTTTGAGGTCTTTGCTGTGTTTTCTGTGGCAGTCAGACGGTTGAGACGGTACTGAGATGGTAAAAAGGAAGTCATCAGTGTTTCTGCTCATCCCTCAACGCCCTCCCCCACTCACCAGCCGTGACTCTACCCTCATTTCCTGAGACTGAAGCGCACGGCTAATTTACGAGCACAAGCGATGCCAACTTGCTCTCTAAGGAGCGCCAATTTTAACACCTCCAAATGTTTTAATGTATCCCAGCTGACATTAATTATGAAAGCACACCGCTCGCAGCATCTGAGTACCTGCGGCCAGCTTCTCTGGAACACATTCAATGTTAAGAGCTTTATCCTATGAAGAAATCAATAAGACTATAAAGGGGTGATATCACAGCGTCTTGATGCCTCCGCCCTTTCCTGTGTTTCCCTGAGGAACGTGTATGTACAATGTCGCTGTATTCTGCATGCGCTTATTGTTTATTAGGTCAGAAAGGTCCAGTGTGTGCAGGACGGCTCCTCAGAAAGTAAGCAAAGGCTG
This sequence comes from Botia almorhae, assembly GCA_036877575.1. Classification (NCBI taxonomy): domain Eukaryota; kingdom Metazoa; phylum Chordata; class Actinopteri; order Cypriniformes; family Botiidae; genus Botia; species Botia almorhae. Next base: position 8,011 of record JAZGTJ010005454.1, on the reverse strand, counting down.
CAGACCTGTGTAATCTGAGAATTAGAGTCACTGGGGCTGCTTTTAAAGTGACACATAATGTTGAGTTACGAGCTGGAGCCCCCAGCGTGCCGTGGAATGTTCCTCCATCATTGCACTGATAAACTGCCCATACAATAGATAACTTTTTATGTACCTCCTCATGCAGAGAACAAATATTATTACTTGTTCATGAATGAGCTCTCATCCTCTCAGCTGAGGTTAAGAGTTCCTTTAATTAAAGATCAATACTGTTTTACTATATATTCAACAGCGTTGTGAAGACTGGGGGACTCCCGGGAGATCTGCCTTTCTCTGTCTGTCCACGTTCAGCTGTTCTTTCCTATTAATTAGGAACCGTTAGTTCCAGTCCTCTAATTTGATTGGACAAGCAGTGTTCTGAAAGTGCTGATAATTTGTATAACACCACTGAAATGTTTCAGACAGGCTGTCAGTCGGCCTGTTCTTCATTCATTGCCTTCCTTTGGGATTATTCTCCTTGGTAGAAATAAAGATATGATTTAACTGGCCAAGATTTGTACGGAATACCAGATAGTCAACATAGTTTAGATAGTCAACTTGGTTTAGAGCACTTAGTTAGAACATATGGAACTGTATGAAAGCAGTTTCACACTGAAGATGTTGAGAATCACAGCTGATATGCAGGACATTGTTTTTATTGATCATATCAAAGTATTTTCATGCTAGCGATTCAACACATCTGCAGTAAAGGTCTGTGCACATGCGTCTCGGGAAAGTGGAGGAATGGCATGGCTGCGATCAAAGATCTGCTCTCCAGCAACACACCTGAGGCTTGTGTTTATGAAGCAGGAGCCGCAGAGCAAAACACAACTGTAGGCTGCTAAACTCCCCTCAGATCTGTGTAATCTGCTTGGACAGTGTTTGACAGGACAGAGATTCACCTGCTGTTTCCGAAGGGCTCGGAAAGCCACCAGTAAAAGGTTCTTATCCCATTTCCCTGGAGCTAAGCAGCTTTTCCAAACCGAGACAGCTCATTTGATTCTTTAGCCTTACCAGGATTAATGAAGTCTGTTAATTGTTTTCAGTAAAGTTCCACCCTGCTGCTGTGAAACTCACTAGCATGTGTTTAAATTTTCCCTCTAGAGACTAAAGAGAAAAACATTTTTAAAAATTTCTAGCGTAACTGTCATTTCAGTGCTGAGGATACTGAAAATCGCTAAACTAAACTTTTTAATTGTATTATTGTGGAAAATAACTTGTGATGTTCTAATATAACTGTATAAATCTCACCTCCAGGGAGATTCATGCACATTTTGCCGGGTGTCAATCTGATGGCCCACGCAGCCTTCTCTTATCGGCGCTGACTGACTCTGGTTCAGCCTGTCCGGGTCTCAGAGGACCTGTTGACCAACCTGCCCCCCCAGTATGAACGTAAGCCAGGTTAAACAGTTAAACAGCAGCAAATCCTACACTGCCCTGTGGGAAATTTGTCTTTAATCCCAAATTTATAGGCACACAATCAAAGCCAAAAACACAACCCCCCCCCTCCCCAGCAAGGCTGCACAATCTGCAGCCTCCTGGGAAAGCACAGAGACTGCTGCCGTATGAGGCTGAGATGGATAAATAGCTAAATGATGAGACAGTCGGGGGATGTGGGAGCAATGTCTGGCTATGGCCGCTCACCTCCAATTTGGCAGCCGTGTAAAGAAAGGCAATTGTGCGTCAGCCCCGCGTGGCAGCCTACGCGTATTATTACTGGCTGAAGTGTGGCTTCAGAAATGATTAATGACATGCTGGGTGTGAAAACAAAGTGTGCGGCATCAACCTACTCTGGCAGGCACATCAGACAGGTATGGAAAAGGGCAGGAGCAGAACAGAACCAGGTAACGAAGCGATGCAACACAGCATCTTCAACTGTACTCTGTGTACTCTTCAACTGTTATTACCGCAGTGCTCTCCATTTACATTCAGCACCTGTACTGTATATCACATAAAAATGGGACAAATTCCTAAGATATAATGTATGAAACATGAATGATATAAAATCCACTTACCTTTTAATGTCTCCACACATGTGTATTATCTGTGTATAATTCTCTCAAGGTGTGAAAGCATTTGTTGTGTGATTAATTTTACATAGAGTGACTTTCTGCACGTGTGTTTCTTGCACGTGTGTTTCTTGCAGGCTGCATTAGTGTTGACATGCATGTGATGGGCCGAGCTCTTGGACTATAATGAGGCAGACAGCTGAGGTGCAGTCAGACAGTGCCATCCTCAGGATTCCTCGTGAACTACACACATTTGAGTGAAGATCATTGACATGTGATAATGATCATTGACATTTGATATGTGACAGCACATATTACTGTTAACTCTGACTCTGAACTAGAGTTAAATATCTTGCAAATAATGTTTCTCATTTTAAATGCAATTGTGCTTTGTAAATGAAACCCTTAAGCAGTCAAGACTGCACACAGACGTTCACTAAATGTACTGCAGCAGCGTCTAAAACAGCCGTATAAGGTTTTGTTATATATAAAATGTTTATGTTTAATGCGCATTAATTAATTACATGTGATATATTTGATATGTAATTATTCACGTATAGAGATTTGACAGGATCCCAGCACAACACCACTGATCTTTAGCTGGGTGTAACTCATATGCAGGCAGAGCAGCCAACTTCGTTTAAAAATGGACCGACAGCGCCACCCAGAGCATTTTTCAGACACTACATGTAATGTAATGTAATGTAATGATCAATATATGTGATCAATGTTCAAGCCTGTATGTGAAGGGCATATTAATATTTATTCTAAGCATGTACTACAGATAAAATTGTATTATCTTTTATTTCATACATTAGCTGATGAAACAGAAGCTGTGTAATGAAACGTCAGAGGCATTGGGATCCATTTGCAGCAGTATTTATTCTCGTGGTCAAACAGGCAGAGGTCAAACACAGGCAGTAAACACAATGTAGGCAGAGCAGAGCACAGCAGAATCAGTAAACAGGCATGTATTACAGTTTTGCACAAAATGGATTACATTAGTAGCTAGGGAAGACCTACAAAATGGTTCTTTACGATTTGGGTAGTGGCCGCAATACCAGGGTGCCCAAAGCTAGGAGTTGGGTGAGTAGGCGCTTTCGTATGCTCTCTGGGACAAAAAAATAGGTTCTCTGGGCATTCAGCAGGTGATGAATTCTGTTCATTTAGATTTTTGATTTCAGTAACAATGTCCCATTTAACTGTGGCCACTAGTACGGTTTTAGGGAGTATGCTTACTGGGATATTTTCTGAACCTTCTTCGGTTTGGCGTGACAGATCATCAGCTTTGGTATTCTTGGACCCTGGGCGAAAGGTAACTGAAAAATTAAACAACGAGTGAAAAAGAGTGCCCATCTTGCCTGACGGGGATTAAGTCTTTTGGCTGACCTTAGATACTCCAGGTTTTTGTGAATACTGTGAATGCGTGAGTGGCTCCGTCAAGCCAGTGTCGCCACTTCTCCAAAGCCGGCTTCATGGTGAGGAGTTCCTGGTTCCCCACATCATAGTTCCTCTTAGAGGAGTTGAGTTTCCTAGAAAAGAAAGCACAGGGGTACATTTTAGACAGTGAACCATGACGTTGAGAGAGAACTGCCCCTACTCCGGTCTTCCAAGCATCCACCTCTACTACAAAGGGATGGTCTGGGTCAGGACGCTGGAGGATTGGCGCGGAGGTGAAATTTTCTTGAGTTTTTTCAGTTCTTTGGGAGGAACGGTTCTGGGGATCACGTCTATGGCACAGTCTACAGACCGATAAGGCAGTAGTTGGCATGCCTTCTTCTTGCTGAATGCCTCGAACAGATCTACGTATTCAGGCGGGATGGATGTGTCAGTAGTTGGCATCTCCTTGAGCGTTAGGGTTAGGAGAGGTTTGCATGCACAGGTGACCTGGGTGAGACAAAGATCATGACAGTTGATGCCCCATTGAGTTATCTCTCCCTCCTTCCATGAAATGGCAGGGTTATGGAGTCTGAGCCAAGAAAGACCGAGAATGATTGTGTGTTTGGGTGATGAGATGATGTAGAAGCTAATAGAGATAGAGAGATAGCAATTGCTCACTGGGTGATCTCCCCTTAGCTCAAATACCTCCCAAAATTGCTGCAGGAATGAGTCAAATGTTGGGATGGCAGATCCATCCTCCATACAGCAGTTGCCCATTCAAGTGCCCTTCTGGTCAGCTAAGAGCAAACAAAGCCATTCGACTGGACTCAGAGGTTTACTCAGAGGATAGAGACCAAGATGGATAGAGACCAAAATGGCGCCGAGTATGGCAGCCTCAGTGCTTAGCTCTCAAGTGTTTGTTTTGTTTCTGTTAGTTTTTCCTGTTTTTTGTTTTTCAAACACCATCAGTTTTACCAGGGATGATCTGCTGAACATTTGGCAGAACACTCCACAAAATCTTTTACCAGAATTTGTTTATTCGGATGTTTTGTTGAACGTTGTAGTTAGTGGAGCAGCGGCGCTGATCAAACGCTTTAGGACGGGCAGACGGGGGAAGCGAGCCGGCACGCTTGTGAAACTCAGACAATGTGGATTTCGAACGTCGTTGCCTAGCATCCATCTGGCGAATTTCTGCTCTCTACCCAACAAAATGAATGAACTCCTGCTAAACCGGATCAACAAGGATTTTGCAAACTCTGCTGCTCTGTGTTTCAAGGAAACCTGGCTGAACGACGTCATTCCAGACAGCGTGTTAAGTCTGCCGGGCTTTCAGCTGTTTAGAGCGGATCGCGACGCAGAATCAACTGGGAAATCGCGCGGTGACGGGACGTGCTTTTACATCAACAAAAGGTGGTGTACAGATGTATCTGTGTTAAAGAAGATGTGCTGTTCCGATCTAGAAGCGCTCTTTTTAACTCTAACTCTTAGCTCTTATTAACCTTTTATTAGCCTTTCTATTTGCCGCGGGAGTTTTGCTCATTCATTCTGGTGAGTGTTTACAATCTTCCACAAGCACATGTGAGCCTGGCTGTACAGAAACTCATGGATCTGATCACAGAGATTGAGCAACATCACCCAGACTCTCTTTTAATCATTTCAGGGGACTTTAATAAAGTGTGAACTGTGAACTGCCAAAATACAGACAGGATGTTACATGTCCCACCAGAGACAGTAATATACTGGATCACTGTTACACAGTAATAAAAGATGCATATCACTCTGTCCAACGAGCAGCTTAACTGAAATCAGCTAAACCTGTACTAAAGTCTGTAAAAAGATGGACTAAAGAAGCAGAGAGGGATTTACAAGCCTGTTTCTCTCTCACTGATTGGTCTGTTTTTGAAGCTGCTGCCAATGATCTGGACGAGCTCACAGAAACTGTAACTTTCTGTGAGGATATGTGCATTCCTACCAGGACTCATTTAACTTATAACAACGACAAACCATGGTTCAGTGCAAGACTCAGCCAGGTCCGTCAGGCCAAAGAAGATGGTCGCAGGAATGGGGATAGAGTCTTGTACAAACAGGTCAAATACACACTGAAAAAAAGAAGATCAGAGTGGCAAAGAGGAATTATTCTGAAAAGCTACGGACTCAGTTCTCCTCTGGTGACACGGCTTCAGTGTGGAAAGGTCTGAAAGACATCACCAGTTACAAGACACCATCCCCCTGCACTGTGGAGAATCAACAACTGGCAGATGATCTGAACGAGTTCTACTGCAGGTTTGAAAAAACGCCATTCACACCTCCTACAACCCCCCCACCCCTGCTGTATTGATCAGTGAAGATGAGGTGTGCCAGGTCTTCAAGAAGAACAAAAGAAAAAAAGGCACCAGGCCCAGACGGTGTGACTCCAGCATGTCTGAAGACCTGTGCTGAGCAGCTGGCCCCATCTTCACACAGATCATCAACAGATCACTGGAGCTGTGTGAAGTCCCTTCATGCTTCAAATGCTTCACCATCATCCCTGTCCCAAAGAAACCCAAAATTACTGGACTTGATGACTAGAGACCTGTGGCTCTAACGTCTGTGGTCATGAAATCATTTGAAAGACTGGTGTTGGATTATCTGAAGGACTTCACTGGACACTTACTGGACCCCCTGCAGTTGGTTTACAGAGCAAACAGGTCTGTGGATGATGCAGTCAATATGGGACTGCATTATGTACTGCAACATCTTGACAGACCAGGGACTTACGTGGGGATCCTGTTTGTGGACTTCAGCTCTGCTTTTAACACCATCATCCCATCACTCCTCCAGCCCAAGTTAACCCAGCTCTCTGTCCCTAGCTCTGTCTGTCAGTGGATTACCAGCTTCCTGACAGACAGGCAGCAGCTAGTGAGGCTAGGTAAATTGTCATCAATCACCTGTAGCATCAGCACTGGAGCTCCTCAGTGCTGCGTTCTCTCCCCACTGCTCTTCTCCCTCTAAACCAATGACTGCACCTCTAAAGACCCCTCTGTCAAGCTCCTGAAGTTTGCAGACGACACCACACTCATCGGCCTCATCCAGGACGGTGATGAGTCTGCTTACAGACAGGAGGTTAAAGAGCTGTCTGTCTGGTGCAGTCTTAAAAACCTGGAGCTCAACACGCTCAAAACAGTGGAGATGATAGTGGACTTCAGGAGGAACCCCCCTGCACTCCCCCTACTCACCATCATGGACAGCACTATGTCTACAATAGAGTCATTCAGGTTCCTGGGCACCACAATCTCCCAGGACCTGAAAGGGGACACTCACATTGTCTCCATTGTAAAAAAAGGCTCAGCAGAGGTTGTACTTCCTTCGACAGCTGAGGAAGTTCAACCTGACACAGGAGCTGCTCAAACAGTTCTACACCACCATCATTGAATCCATCCTCTGCAATTCAATAACTGTCTGGTTATTTACATTTCATATTTTCACATATCACCATACCTGTACAAACACATACCTAGCCATACTTGAATGTCTATATTATGTCTATACTACATATTGTGGGTTTGCTGTTTTGTACATTGTACACTGTCCATTTTGTATATTTGTATATTTGTATATTACTCTTTTTATTACCTGTGTTTGTCTTGTCACTGTCATTCTGTTGCACTATAGAGCTTCTGTCACTGCAACAAATTCCTTGTATGTGTAAACATACCTGGCAAAAAAGCTCATTCTCATTCTAATTCTGATATAGGTTTGGCTGTTGGTTTACAAACAGAGAACATTGTAATAGGAAACCTTTACATTTTGAAGGGTTACCATCAAACTTGTCTGAAAAGGTGAGGGTTGATTGGGGACGGGGCAACAGGAGTGGTGCTGCTAGGTGTGGGCGAAGACGCCGTCATGGATTCGAGGGAAACGAGGCACACACCTTGTATAGCCTTGACGAATTCCTCTGTGAGGTTGGTCAAACGGTTAAGTTGATGCTGGTGCATGGTGAGCTGGGAAGCTTGCACAAATAACTCATTTGACAGCTGAAGGAAAGCTGTTGGATAGGCCAGCTGCCTTACACCATAATGTGACTTCAATATCAGAATATTCTTTTAAAATAAATAATAAAAACAAATGATTTGTGAAAAAGTTGATTTATGAATGAATAATTATAAAGCAACAATGATTTGGATGAACAGCCATGTATAAACAGGATAAAAGCTATTAGAGGGACGTGAGATTAGAGGTTTTAAGTGAATGATACTGTGGTTTGCAGGTTGAAAAATACGAGGTAATATCAACAACTTCCTGCCATGCATTTGGGAAAACAAAACACTGCAAACGCACTGTTTTAATGATAAAGTGACTCTTCATGATACTGCATTTTAATCAACACAATCACAAAATAATGTTTCATTAAGTATCGATAACTAGACTGAATATTTAAGAAAATAACCTTTTTCTGTTGGGTAAATATGTGTATGTACGTCACATATTTCCTGAATTCTGCCAAAGTGGTCTGATGGTGTTTAAGACAAATTGTGTGTGGGTTCACCCAACCATATACAGTGCCTTGCAATTGTACTCCACAAATCTATTTGTGGAGTACACGACTTAAAGTTGTCCTGTGAACA
>JAZGTJ010005453.1:8592-27485 GCA_036877575.1 Botia almorhae | reverse complement strand
AATTAATGGTGTATTTGATGTCAGGTTTAATAGTTGGTCAGAAATATATTGTTTTGTTAGGAACCTAGCCAGCGATTTTAGACATATCTGTTTTCCCCCATTCAAGTAGATAGGTCTTGATCTTAAGTCTTTCCTAAAAGGGCTTTGATTAGGCTAACCGTAGTAACGCCCTGGCAACGATCTTAACAAGACAGTGTAGTTTGGTTGAGAAACTGTGTGCACTTTCTCAATATGTTGCAAACAATTCAAACAAAGTCAAACTTTGGTGCTTAGATATAAAAACCTGAAGAGAACGGAGGAGCTAGTTTAGTTTAGTTTAGGGTCTGGGTGTTTAAGTAAGGCATTGTATATTCAGTGTGTACACATGCTCTGTATGCTCTGAATGTCATCATAACAAAACATCTGAATGTCTGTGTTGTCTGTGTCGAGTCTGTGTGTGTGTTTAATGTACTAATGTGTGTGATCCAGTTTTTTTAATTACAATGATGTGTTTTGTTATGTTTGTGTTGAAGTGTGTGTGTCCCTCAGTGCATGTTTGTATGGTACGGTTGTTTTTCTTTCCTTTAAATCTTAGTCAATTTATTTGATGTACTTGAGAAGGCACAGTCACACACACACACACACACACACACACACATACACGCGCTTCTTTTCCGTTTGACGCCGATGATGTCAACATTTGTTGACGTGACACCCCTACGAATACAAATACATCCCTCTATCTTTCCATTCATATTCCTGTTGTCTCTGTCCCTTTCATCCAATTCCTCTTTCCTTCATTCTCTTCATCCCTCCATCCCTCTCTGTGTCAGCCCATCATGGTCACCTGAAGTGTCTGGACAAAACAATAGTGAATCGCCTCCTAACACACACACACTCGTCACTGGCTCGCTGTAACAGTGCTGCTGAGCTGCATGTGTCATGTCTTCGCTGCAAAGGTAACACACACACACACACACACACACACACTCCTCAGCAGGTGTATTATAAACATGCCTGAAGTTGAGTGTCAGGCGACATTAGCTGTGTTTGTGCCACTGAACTGTTGTGTTTGTTTGTGTTATGGTACCCAAAAGGGTGTACGTGTGTTTGTGTGGCTTGTGTTTTCTGTCAGTGTATAGTGTGTAGCCACAAACAGTAGGGCTGACAGATCTGGTGTGAATGGGGAATGTTCTACTGTTCTTCCTGTGCAGTGCCCTCCAGTCCCCACAGGTCACCGTACCGAGGGTCCCCGAGTCGCCGCAGAACCAATGCCGTGCCAACTGAGGAGTCTGGTGGAGCTTTCAGTGCCCCCAACACCCCTAAGGTCATAACTTTGATAAAGCTTTGTTTAGACTAACGAAGGCATTAAAAATTTTTTTTCAACGTTCTAGAAACGTTCAAAATGTTTCACTTTTAGTTTTTAGTAGTTGTATTAATGTTACTGCCAACGTTTGGAGAGCATTCCCTGTTAGCTGGGATATTTGTGTGTCTGACTAGTTTTGTTATGTGTGATTTGTGCTTGTACAGAGAGAAAGGTTGCTCAGAGAGAGAAGAACTGGCTCTCCGGCCACAGGCTCACCAGTGAGGCGAGCGAAATCTCCTGCTGATGTCACCCGGCGCTCTGCCTCACCCGCCACACCAAAGTAAGAAACACACACACAATACTGCCAGTAGCATTTCTATAAAGATCAGAGCTGTTTTAAAGACATTTCTCAGTGGAGAGGTTACAACAGAACCCACAATAATACATTTTTCCTGTCAATATTTCAGCATTTAAGTTGCATGTCTGGTATTTCTCATATTTGTATTTATTATTGGTTCAAATATACACCTGTACACACCTGTGTAGCTAGCTTAAATGAAGCTAGCGAAATGTAGCCAGCTACATTTTCTATTTAGCTTGAACTAGAACTCCTATTAACTCCTTTTTGTCTAAATAACAGCATTCAGCTAATCTTTTTTACCAAAATGTTTACCATATTTACCAAATGTCTGAATATAAACATATTTATTGTTTATCATAGAGCTGATGCGCACACAGTCCAATTAATATGATTTGATCAGTTATCAGTTCTCTGACTAAGATAGTTATCTGAATCAGTTGTTTCCATGGTTACAGGCTATTGCCCAAGAGTCGTACTCAGTCACCCTGTACAACGAACAGACAGTATCCAGCGTCCCCTATGAAACACAGAGCTGCCGCATCGACCGGCGACAGTAACAAAAAGACAGAAGACAAGGTCACGGACAAGCAAGCTGAGGAGGTCAAAGGTCAGGACCCTGAGGAGGTCAAAGGTCAGGACCCTAAGGAGGCCAGACCTGTCAGACCTGAGGTCCATCAGAACAAGATCCCAAACACAGAAACACCTGTTTCCAGCACACCACCTCCAGAGAGGAGAACAATGAAGATAGAGAGTCCCAGCAATGGGGCAAAAGAGAACAAAAGTGTAGTTTTGGAAAACCAAGAGAAAAAAAATGGCAAAACAGAGACGCCTGAGAAAAAACATCACAATTCCAGTTTAACTGATGTGACTGCAAACAAAGCTGCAGGTGGGCCTAACACTACATTTCCTAATATATATAACCGTCATATAAAACTGTGTTCCTGTAGTTAAACTGGTAGAGCATTGCATTAGCAGCTCAAAGGTTGTGGGTTCCCAGGCAACACAGATACTGATCAAACGTATTGCTTGATTACACTGTTAGTGTCTTTGGATAACAGCATCTGCCAAATGCATAAATGTAAATGTAAAACTTCGTTATAAAATATTCACCTCAGTCTGTTTACCTCATTAATATAAAACAATTACTTTAATAATTAGGAGGGATGCCCTTAAAGCTAAAGGGATTTTGCTTTGTGGTCCCTGAGCTTTTCAACGTTAGGTACCCCTGGATTAGTGTATTGCCTATGATGGCTTTAAATCTACATTTGACAGCCTGTTAAACACAAAAACACTTTTTATCTGTATCTATGGCATTATGTTACTGTTCTCAGCTGCTTTACATTGTACACAAATATGAATGTCAATACAAGATGATTTTATACTTGTTTTACTCTCTCACAGATCCTGCTGGCAAGACGATTGTGGGAACGACAGATGCTGAGGAGGCGTCTCGTCTGCTCGCAGAACGCAGGCGTCTGGCCAGAGTGATGAAAGAACATGAGGAGAAACTCCACAGAGAACGAGAGGAGCAGGAGAAGTATGTGTCTGTGAGCCAGTGTGTGCCAAAGAGATTGCTGAACACTGTATGACTCACACTCTTTAAAAAAATGCATCACAATGCCATAGAAGAACAATTTTTGGCTGTATGGTTCCATAAAGGACCTTTAACATTCATAGGACCTTTTTGTTTCACAAAAGGTTTTTTGTAGCGGAAAAAGTTTCTTTACAAGGTTCTTATAAAAAGGTAGGAAAGAAATGGTTCTTCTAAGAAGCTTGGACTGAAAGGTTCTTTGGGGAACCAAAAATGGTTCTTCTATGGCACTGTGAAGAACCTTTAAGGAACCTTTATTTTGCATCAGTTTTAAAGGCGCTTTTTGTGTGTTTGTTAGACTAAAGAGTGAAAAGCTGAAGAAGAGGCAACTTGAGGAAAGAGCTCGACAGGAGGAGAAAAACCGTCAAGCTGAGGAGGAGAAAAACAGACAAGAGCAGCAACAGAAGAAGAAAGAACAGGAGGAGAAAGAGAGCCAGGAGAAGGAGCTCCAGGCCCAAAAGGAGAAAGAGGTCAGATGATTTAAAGTACATTTACTCCTGAAATGTCTATCTCTCTAACCACAGAATAAATGGATAAAATTAATAAACAGATTAGCTAATAAGGCCATATACAAATATGGTGTCATGCCTCTTTTTAATCCCATTTCGTTTACACAGAGCTATGTAAAGGAGCGATAAACGCATCAGTCAATCAATCAGTAAGTGTCCTCACTTCTCAAGTTGTGTTTGTGTGTTTATTAGAAAGCCGAGGCAGATATACGCGCTCAGATGGACGCAGAGCGCCAGCGTCAGGACAGAGAGCTTTCCAAACAACAGGAGGAGCAGGAGAGACAACAGAGAAAAAAGGTAGTACAACCAACGGCAAGCTAAGTAAGCAACTATACACCAGCTGTATTCACTTCACTACATTAGCCACTATAAAAGAACACGCTACAGTGAAACAACATATTACAGCAGTTTGACAAAAAAGTCACACCTTACTGACCATTTCATTGTATTGAAGCACATCAGTATTGAAGCACAGATTTTTTATAAAGCATAGTCAAGTTTATACCTCTCAGCAACATGAATAAAGTTACACTGGAGAACAATAATAGTGCGATGGTACCAGTAAAACAATCCACATGTTAAAGCAGGAAGCTAACTAAGTGCTATGATGACTTTGATGACTTCCTCCATTTTTACCTGTTTTAAAAAACAACATTAAAGTTTAAAAGGTAAAAAAGTAAAAAGTGCTAATATGTGATTTTTGGTGCTTTTTTTCCAGAGAATTGAGGAGATAATGAAGAGAACCAGGAAGAGTGACAGTGAGATGAAGGTATCAGCCAGAAACACTTTGCATAATTGCTCTAAACCTCATATGTAATCAGCTAAGATCTGTAAAGCAATATATAGCTGGACGGATTACCATCCTTTACCATTTATACGATGGTGACTTGAATAGAAAAAGTAGAGCGGAAATGATTGTTCAGCAGCTGAGAGTAACAGAATGATGTAATATTCACAGAGAGAGTACGGCCAGGAGCCCCTGTCTCCTGTCTCTCCTCCAGGTAAGACTCAATCCCACTCTTATTGCTCTCTCTCTCTCTCTCTCTACACACATAGCCAGCTAACAGGAAACATTCTCAGAACGTTGGCTAACATTCTCTAAAAGTACTGTCAACGTTATCTAAAACGTTCCTGCAGTAACGTTGGTACAACATTCTTCTAATGTTATATATCGCATCAAAAATGTTATTCTTAAGTAGTTGATGGAATGTTTTAAAAACGTTACAAAATGTAAAAATGTTTGAATAACATTTTTGTCATGCAACATCTAAAAAACGTTCCTAAAACTTTCCATAGAATGTTTTTGTTACATATTGGAAACCTTACGGAAACATTTTTACAACCATAAATTGTTAGGGAATTCAAGTGGCATTTTGATGCTGATTTACTGAAGGAATTACGCCAATCAGCAGAATGCGCACGCAAAATCTGTGCTGAACGTGCAGTTTCATGGTGCAGTTTCCAGTCTTGTGGATTGTTGTTGAAGTTGTGGAGGATGTCCACTGCTTTTTAAGATAGTGAAAGGTATATACAAAGGGCAGTTATTCACTCTCATAGCTTCCCCATAGGGGCAGATACCTAAGTACCTGCAGTGTGTCAGCAGATCTGCTGGTATTTTTCCATCTCTGCAGCATCTATAGCGGCTTCAGGAGGGCCAGCAGGGGATGCTGAGTGTGGATCATGTTCTCAGTGTGTCATTGATTGTGTGCAAGGTCATCTATTCAAGCACTGTTCCAACAGTCTATATTTAGTCAGCTGCACGTTGAAGTATTTTGTGAGATTTTTACCCTGTCGCATTTTAGACATGTTTGCGACACATCATAAATCAGATCACAAATGTTTTTGCATCTGGTTGTAATTTAGACACTTGATTATTTATGTGCTCATACTGTTAGATAATCAGTGACATTTTTGTGACTGTTTAGTTTTAGAAATACTTAATTATGTATTCAAACATTCAGTATTTGTCGATGATGGTTACGGGCCTGCTGATCCTTTTAGACCCTTCTGTCCTTTTAGAACTATGACAGAGGGACATAAAGGGTGGTGTAGATACAACACTATTCTCTAAAAGTTCTCTCAGTTATCAAAAATGTTCTTGCAGTAACGTTAATAGAACCTTTTTTCACCTTGTATATAATATATATCAAAACTTTGTTATTCTTAACTAGTTAGATGAATGTTTTTAAAACCTTACAGAAACGTTTTAACAACCAAACATTTTTAGCTGGTATATAAGACTTCTGTTTCCTGTTCAGGTGGTGTCCAGTTGACCCCAGGCGCGAGTGCTGAGGTCAACACTCAAGCCAGCCTCACACAGAAAACCTCTGCCTTAAACGTGCAGGCAAACAGCCAATCAAATGGCCAGATTTACAAGCAAGAGGGTGTAGGGAAGAGACCAGACAACACCTGTACAAATGCACAGATGACATCATCTGCCCACGTACCCCCTCCAAATCCCTTCCTGAATGTTCAAATAAACATGAACTCTGCAGTTAAAACCAACGAGAAAGAAAAAGTCAGCGAAGACAACGCCAAGACAGTCAAACAGGAGCGTGAACGGGTGCAAGAGGTCAAAGGTCAGGTAATGCGAGACGGCGCATCTACAGCAGAGGTGCAGGAAACCCCGCCGAAGAGCTCGTCTCAAAACACAGCTGTAAACAATCACAATGGCGTGACCGCGCGCAGTGGCCCGCACACTTCTACTCAGAAGACACCTGCAAATGTCCAACCAAAGCAGGAGAACCACCTGACCAATGGAAAAAGCCAAACTATTACTCAGGTGGCAAAACAGGAAGCCAGTAACCAAGTGAAAGTACAGAATGGAGGGGCCAAAGCTCAGGGACTGACCAATGAAAGCACTGTGAAAAACTCAGACATACTTCATGCAAACGGACAAAGTGTCCAGAGTCACACACCTGTTAATGTCCCACAAGCAAAGACAGTCACTCAGGCCAGTGGACAGACAGTCACTCAGGCCGGTGGACAGACAGTGAAGCAGGTGAAATCAAAGGAGGCGGGGAGGGACATGTCACCCACTTCCCTGAGCCCCCTGCCCGAGACGAAAGACCCTCTGCCCCTCATTCATCTGGACACTTCAGAAGGGAAAACTTTGGTGGCAGATGAAGTGCAGTCCATGGAGGTCAGGTGAGTTCATGTACACTGGACATGTACACTACAGTGACCCAATAGGGACATCACAGTAAAACAACACATTAACAATAATGTTTTCTCTGGAGAATTGTGCTGCAAAACTGACAATAATCCAAGAATCAAGATCTTGTATTTTTCCATTAACAGTGCATACAGAACACAGCTCTGCCTTTTGTTTAATTCATATATAAACGTCTTGAATTAATAATAAATGAACACCATAATCCAGCCTGACCTTTCTCCTTTCTGCTCTCAGTCCTGTCTCAAAGGAGGAGTTGATCTCAATCCCAGAATTCTCTCCGGTGAATTCTCCTCAGCAGAACGGAACCAGTAACATGCGAGCACTGGAGGACCTGTTGGATCTGACCGGGCAGGTTGCTTACCCCAGACTCTCACCTACAGCCAGTCTGGGAGACTGTAACAAGAATCTGATAGAGGGGGTGTGTAGCCCTGGTTCTGATTCTAAACTCATCCCCACCCACTCTCCAGCCCCTGATAAACAGCATGTAAAGTAAAGTGAATGGTAAGTCAGAGTTTGTATACTCATCCACACAAACAGATCTACAGTGCCCTCCAGAAGTATTGGGACAGTAAGGAAAAAGTTCCCTTATGCGAGCCTAAGTATCAGGACAGTTGGCTTACAGTTGTGTTCTGTTGCATTCATCGTTCACACATTAAAAACAGGGAAAGTGTCGATGACATCAGTTCTGTCCATTGCTTCTGCAGTCGGAGTCTCATATTCATCTTTTAAGCATGAAAGATTTCTTGACTCAACTGCAAACAGAGCCATTTTTTCTTTACTGTCCCAATACTTTTGGAGGGCACTGTATATGCTACATGTATATGCTACATGTCTGTTCATTAAACAGGTCACGTGATGGTGCACTGGACTGATGGTGATGGACTGATGCAGCAGGCTGCTCTCGGGATAACTCTCCCTTTCAACAGAAAGAGGAATGGAAAAACTCAGAAGATACGAAGGATTGGAATGTTTTATTGCTGGGCATGAGTGCAAAATTCATCCATGTATATTTAGTCTTGTCCCTATTAACGATGACATCCTTTTGTCTCCAAATCTTTCCAGCACAAAGGTTTTCAACACTGTAACCAAGCCCTGATTCACATGCGCTACGAGGGAATTTAAATCAAGTGTGAACAGTCCATATGTGTGTTGTGCGTGTGTGTATTTATATGCCAATGAGAATGGCCAAAGTTGAAATGATCTGTGACATCATCGTCATCATTAATGAACAGAGGATAAACACTGACTGAATACTCTAACATTTAGGCAATGAAGTCATCTGAAGTAATACATAGCGTGTTATTGAACTGTCTGTAGTTAGACAAACATGATGAAAAGGTTTCTGTGGCAGTCAAATTCCGCTCATCGGTAACAGAGTATTATTGTCAGTTTTGTTGCTGTGTATTTTATGCTCAACTAAGTATTCTTGCATTGCATCACACCGTATTGAACCCCCAGTTTGCCGTTTCCCGTTTGCTTGTACCGCAGGACTTTAGCACATTAGAGTATTCGCCTCTTTAACAATCGTTTGCAAGTGCTGGTGAATACAGCATGTATATTATAAAAATGCAGTAAAGGCAGCAAGACCAGTTTAAAGGCCAAGTTTACAAATAATTAACCCAACATAGGTGTCATATTCCTCCTCTTAAGCATCACTGTGCTTATCATTGTAGTTTCAGGCGGTTTCTTAAACTTTCTGTTGACAAACGTGAACCAGTTGTATTTGAGTCCTGGCATCAAGGGAAGAAAGCGTTGTGGTTTAAACCAAATACCTACTGGTGTCCAGTCACTTAAGCAAACGTTTTAATAGACAGAGAGTGTTGCAGATGTACATATTTCTAGCGCGGGTGGGTGTGAAAGGTGAAAGCTTTCTCGTTTAATCGTTCTAAATGCGAAAAGAAAAGCTTACTTATAAAACAAACG
Organism: Botia almorhae; assembly: GCA_036877575.1. NCBI lineage: Eukaryota > Metazoa > Chordata > Actinopteri > Cypriniformes > Botiidae > Botia > Botia almorhae. The sequence goes on along the minus strand of JAZGTJ010005453.1, from coordinate 18,641 downwards.
GTCGGATTGGGCTGCAAAAAACTTCTAAACCAAATTATAAGGTACGAGGGCAACTTCAGGGGTCTCCGCTTCTGTCGCTACAACAACTGAAGTACAGCAGAGTTAACAATGTGATTACTGTAGATGTGCATGGTGGCATGAACATCAAGCCATAATCATAACCCTAGAATAAATAAACCAATAAACTGAATTTACCTGCTAATGTGTCTCCTGTATATGTTGGAATAACAGAAGATTGCCTCTTAACTTAACTCGAGTTTAATCTGTCTTTACTTCTGTAACAAATCTGTTTGACTTGGTTAATAAATCAATTAAATCATCAGTATGTTTATACTGATCTTTGGTTTAGGAATTTTATTAAACCAAGATCTGAAGATGATCACGGTCCTCTTTCACAGAGTGAAACCTTCCCAGTACGTAAGGTACAGCCCAGTTGCCCCCTGTATGCTGATCGGCAGTCTAAATTTAATCTTAACATCAAGTTTAACATTAAAAAACGCTTTAAAAGTAAACGTTTTGGTAGCAAAAAAAATGTAAAAGCACATTTCACATGCTGTTAATAACAGAAAATGATTCGGACTCCTTACAGCTTTAAAAAAACAAATACACAGAAACATGCTGGAATTACTGTACATGCTGACAATCAAAGCCTGATGTTGTGAATTTTTTATTATAACAAACTGGAACATGTCATAATTATTGGTGGTAATTGACAGCATGGAACAAAAAAGTTACCAGAAAGTAATATTTTAACAGGTAAGATCTTACACTGTCTTCACTGCGGAAGACACAGTTTTAACCGTGTAAAATAATTTAGACAGGAAACAAAATACGAACCCTTCGTCAATTCATTTTCCTCCACAATCCACATTATGGATTATAATATGACAAATGGATCTTAAATAATGGGAGAAAAAAGCAGGGAAAATGAAAAGAAACCAAGAAACAGTTTTTAAGAATTACTCAATGTATTAACATAAACATGTATTCTCCAGTCATTTCTCTGCAGTGGTTTGTACACTGGTCAGACTGGTCAGTTTTATGAATAGACCAGTGTTCATTTCTTAGCAATGGGTGAATTAGTCACAGAAGAAAAAAGCATGGCACAAAGTCTCTATGGCTCAAATATATGAAAGTTGTATGTGTGTTTTATTGTCCCTGTTGACTAAGTTGTCTGTACAACTGAATAATCAGGAGCTGGATCTCAGCATCACCTGTATTTAGATCTATTGCCCTCAGAAAGTAATTCAGAGCTTCCTGCTTTCTGCCATCTGCCAAACAACATTTCCCAGAATGCACCAGTGACTCATACGTGTTCTCAGAGGTCTTCTCCACACTGCTGATGGTACTGACTGGAAGAACTTGTGTTTCTGGAGGACGAGTTTTGGAAGCACACTGGTCCATCATTTCACTCGACTCTAGTTCAACATCAGCAGTGGATTCTTCTTCGCGCAGCTGGTCTCCTGACTCCAAGCTCTCTTCGACCTCCTCAGATTCATTCTCCTCTTCTTCGACCTCCTCAAACTCATCTGTGTTTAGAGTCTCTCCACTTGGCTCCTCCTCTTCCATCACGGATTCATCTGCGCGAGCTTCACTGGCTTCAGACATCTGATAGGATTCATTTCTGTCGTCACTGGGCTCTGCTGACTCCTCGTCAGAATCGTTGTCAAGCATGGACACAACCAGAGACCTTCTGGATGCCACTGAAGTGTTCAAGCTTCGCCTGTGTCGTGCGCTGTCGGTCAAAGTGGATTTTGGTGTGGAGGAGCCGAGCCTGCTGAGACCACCAGCCAATGGACTGCTGGATAAACATGGCCTCTCCAATTCTTCTTCTCCCTCCTCCTCATCCTCCTCCTCTTCACTGTCAGAGATGACTTGCCTCTTTTTCTTTTTCCGAACAGAATGCACGAACGAGTCGTCTGCAGGTGCGTCCACAGCAGAATGCTGCTTTAAAGGAGAACCATGCTTGCTGACCTCACTGTTGCTATGGTTACAGAACCCACTATTGTTTTGGTTACTGACTCGCCTGCTGTCATGGATGCTTGGTTCCTCCAGCCTTTCTCCACTGACATCCATCTGAAGCTGGAACTCTGCACTTTCTTCTGCTGCCGAGCCGTCCTCCTCAAGAACTTCCTGTTCCTCAGCAGAGAACATATCTGCACTGTCCTCAAGCTGCAAGTTGAAGTTTCCCTGAAGCAACTCCATCTCTGTCTTAACAGACTCCACAGCTGCGGCTGCTGGAGATGGAGGAGATGACAGCCCTGGTAAAAGAGGCCCGTCTGTTTGAGGTTCTTCATTATCAAGAGGATCAGAGGCTACAGAAAGTTCTCCCAGCTTGGGGAACTGGTGAGAGAGACTGGATGAGCTGTCCACAGAGTTTTGTTGCTCGGGTGCTGCTTTACTGTAGGATTCTTCCACCTCATTTAAACTATCTTCTAGCATGAACACAGTTTGGCTGTTATTAGCAGGATTCACTTCTGTCTTCACAACAGATGAGTTCCGTCCTCCACCTGACCATGGAGACACGTCTTCCTCTTCACTCTTCTCTACGACCACCACCTCCTCAACAGACAGAGATTTCTCCTCCGACTCCGGCTCGTCTGTACTGTTATGAGTCAGATCCACTGTGACCAGCTCGCCTTTGGTCCGGGGCTGGGCTGGGCGGTCTCTACCGGCAGACGTCTGTACAGCACGCTGCTGCCCTGATTGTCTAAGCCAAGCAGGTTCTGTGTTCTGGGCCAAGCTGTCCATCAGCTGGCCATGCAGTTCTGATTCTGCCTGCATGAGCTCCTGAGCTTTCTGGACACGTGTTTGTATGTACTGGTGTGACTCTGCGTCCTTGGGGGTGTCTTCATCAGCTGCTGGCTCTTTGGTGAACATGAGGTCATGATCAGAGATGCCAAACATTTCCATGCTGTAAAGCTGAGCTATGTGCTGGTCCAGTTTGGTGTCAGAGCGGCGGTTTTGGGCGTGCATGGCCTGAAGCTGCAGCTGAGTGGAGGACGAGCGCGTGTCCTCCAGTTTAAACAGTTCTCGCAGTTCTTGCTTGCTAAAGTAACGGAAGGGGTTTTTCTTATCGCCAGTCGTCTGCCGTATAAGAGAGTCTTTAAATACCTGCAGATACAGACACACAGGAGAAACAATGAGGTTGTATTTAGGTATGATGAGTTCAGACCTTATTTTGAACTTTTCCTGACACCCACATTCTGGAAAACACCTGGCTTGTCAACCAAATTTTGGAAGCTCAAATTTTTTTTAAATATTTTTCACAAGCAAGATGAACAACATAAATGGTGATGAAAGCCAAAATATTAAATGCCATAGATAAATATTTACCAATTAATCCACTAAATGGTAGAGGGGGGCAAAATTAAAATTTTTGCCTACAATTTGGAGCCATATTAGAGGTGAAAAATGACTTGAAACACATGGGAGCGTCATTATTGTATTTTTACACAGAGATTGGTAGATCTGTTAGTAAAATTTCATTTCATGTTCCTTTTACAAAGTTTATGTTGGTCTTCTGTAAACATTTAAAAAACATTCGTTGACACGGTACGACCCAATTGCAAACACAATTTTTTTTAAAAAAACCAAACACAAAGAGATACAAGAGAATACAGTAATAAATATTTCAAGTCACTTTTCTTCCAGTGAAAACTGCTCTGATGTGTTCATATCAATAGTTAAAAGAGACCGATGCACAGTATTGTTTTTTACCTGTCTGCGGTAAATCTTCTCCTCCACTGTGCCACAGGTGATGAGTCGGTAGATGATGACGTTCTCCGTCTGGCCAATGCGATAGGCGCGGTCCACAGCCTGAGCGTCTGTCGCAGGGTTCCAGCTGGGGTCAAAGATCACCACACGGTTTGCTGCAGTGAGTGTGATGCCCACCCCACCCACTTGAGTGGTGAGGAGAAAGATGGTGTAGCGTCTGTCCGTCTGGAACAGCGTGATGCGCTTCTCCCTTTCCGCCAGCTGCGTCACCGTGCCATCCAATCGCAGCAGACGGAAGCCTCTGTTGCGCAGGACGCGCTCCATGATGTCCAGCATTTTCCTGGACTGGGAGAAGATCAGTGTGCGATGCCCATCCTCACGAAGACACTCCATTAGAGACACCAGAAACTGCAGCTTCCCTGACTCGCCAATCAAAGTCTCATCTGAAATACGATCAATCTGACTGGCGGCAGACTCGCTCTCGTCATCAGGATGGGCGGAGCTAGAGGCGGAACCCTGCTCAAGGCCTAGCTGAGTGACAGCTCGAGCAGAAAGGAGTCTGGGATGGTCACAGAGCTTCTTCAGCACTGTGAGTTCTGCCAGTGGGGACCTTGTAGTCAACAGCAGCTCCTTAATTTGGTCCAGTGAGATGAACTGGTTATAGATGTCCTCCTGAACTGAGCTCAGATACGTCCACACAATGAGGTCATTCTTTCGCGTCAGCGATGGCATCTCGACACCTTCGTTGGCGTTTGGACATCTGTTCTCTTGATCTTCCTCATCCTGCTTGCCTGCTTCATCACGTTGTTCCTTTTTGTGCTGAACATCTGCTTTGGTTCTCCTCAGGAAATAAGGTTTGATGATGTCCATTAGGTTCTGAGAGATCTTCAAGCCGAGAGCTTTCTCTCCAGGCGTGGCGTCCTTCTCTCTTGCTCGTGTGATTGGATTCTCGTACTCCGTTTTGAATGTTTTGGAGGACCCCAGCAGAGACCCCTGGCAAGCGAAGTCGAACAGAGCCCACATCTCTCGAAGGTTGTTCTGGACCGGAGTGCCAGTCAGCAGCACACGGTGGTGGGCTGGAATGGCGTGAGCGCTTTTAGCTGTTTTAGTGGATGATGTTTTGATTTTGTGGGCTTCATCCAGGATGACGTAATCCCAGCGGAACTCAGACCTATCGTATGACGCGAGTTGTTCGTAGTTGTTGATGAGCATCTGGTAGGTGGTAATGATGACTCCACCTTTGCGCTGGACCCGCTCCAAGTTCCTGTTCCGTTCAGCCTTGCTGGAACCGTGAAACTCTTTCACCCGCATACCAGGGGTCCACTTGGCAAACTCACGCACCCAGTTCTTTATGAGCGAGGTCGGCATGACTAACAGCGTGTGATTGGCCAGTTCTGCATCGTACATGCCTGACAAAAATGAGATGACCTGAATGGTCTTACCGAGGCCCATGTCGTCCGCCAGGATTCCTCCCTTCCTTCCATCTCGGTAGAGGCTGTACAGGAACGCCACACCCTCTTTCTGATGGTCATACAATTTGTTATAGAGCTCTTTATACAAGTTCAATCCACAACCGTTCACATTCACAAACTCTTCCTCCTCCTCTTCCTCCTCCCCCTCCCTGTGCACTAGCTCCTGTATGGCCTGAATGCGCTTTTTCAGCTTGTCACTGGGCTGGAGCTGGTAAGCCAGCCGAAACAGCTCAAGGGAACGATGCAGATCACCACTCAGGGCGGCCTCCTTCGCCTCCTGCTTGTACCTGCAAAACATGATGGCACTAACTGTTACACTGGAGCAAGATCAACACACACGCTAACATCAGCCACACTAAAACACATCAGCCATCTAAAAACACTAGGAATACCGTTACTCAACACAGTGACTGGGGGAGTGCAGTGATACAAATACATTGGTAAATGGAAGATATTTTTGTTGAATGAAATAAATACAGAACACAATGACTTAATACACAACAGCATCAACCTTTCATACTTCTACGTGAGAAACGAATATCACATAATATGCAAAACTGTGAACGCTGTCTGTCACTGTTTGACACAACATGACACCCATATACAATAAGCCCCCTGCAGATCAACTGAGAATATAACGGCAAAGAGCACAATTACACTTGATTAAGAGACACGAACGGTGAATTTATGTACCTGTCAAATTTGTCCAACTTTCCCGTGTTTATAGACAGAGTTCTGCAGAAAGATTAAATATAGCCATTAAAACATGTTTCTCTGCGTTATAACAACACTCTTACTTTCAGATCGGCATAAAGAGCCATTCAAAATCTTAATTTCTGTTCAAGTCAGACGCGATTAACTGATAACTTACCCCTCTAACTTGTCTGTTATCTCTTCAACTTTATCGCGTTGCATATTTGCGTATATTTTGTGACAGATTTCACCGAAAAAGCAACACACGTTTCACGAACTCGATTGCGGAAGTAGCTTTGAACGAGTGTTTTGTTCGCGCGCGTCTCTCACCCAATCGCTTGCTGCGTGACCGCGCATGCGCGGTACGTTGGTACGTTTAACACTGCAGTGTTTTCAACGCAAATATCTAAAACAAAAAGTCAGTTTTATTCAAGTTAGGCGCTAAAACGCACCATCAAAATCTAAATTTTACTTTAGACGTTTGTACAGAAATGAGCTGTAATTAGCTGACTTGTTTGTACAGAAATGTTTGTACAGAAATTAGCAGACAGGTAAGTTCTGTATTTTAAAGGCAGCGTAGGCGATCTTTTCCAGAAACAGTTTTGCTGTGCTGGTATGAAACGTCTCTTCTCATCTTGATAGCAATCAATAAGTAAAGTGGTATAAATATATTTATATGTTAATTTATCCTCTGTGAAAGGTGCAGGACCATAAAAGGTCCGAATGCAATGATAAGATGTCCTACTTACCTGTCAAACTATATATTTGCATACCAGTGCAGTATTGTAGGAGGCGTGGCTTTGGAAATCCCTGCGAACAGAGGGCGGGTTTTTAGCTTATTGCTAACAAACTAGCTTCTGAAATTGCGTACCCTACCTTTAAGTGGCTTTGGTAAGAAAACATCTTCCGTGATTATATAAAAGATTGGGATAAGTCAGAGATGGGATCAAGTAAGGATCAACATGGACCATGCGTCTGCATGGCAACACACTGCCAACCACAACACCCTAGCATTGCCCCACCCCTAAAAAATAGCACTGTGACAAGCATAAATAGCACAATTGTATGGACGACTACCGTCTACATTTTTTGTACAATGTAGCTACATTTCTTACTTAGAAATAGATACCTGTCATACTTACATTTTTAAATTAACAGCAGGATTCTTGTCATATTTGAACCTGCAGCTGTATTGGCACTTTGTTTGTAATGATATTTAATTGTTACAGCCTTTTAAGGGAATGAATTGCCTTCTCAGATTCAGTTCTGTATACGCATACAATAAATAACGTTATTCGTAATTACCCCATAAAAGTTTGCATATATTACTGTAATATTACTAATGGTCAGTTCTGGCTGCAAGGAAAGTTTAACCCTTAATATTAAATATGAGTTTTTCAGGAATTGCAGGAATGGCTGTGCAGGCGATAAACAGCTCATTTAAACAATGCCATACAGTCATTCGGAGTTTAAACTTCCTCCTTGTCTAAATGAGGCTCTGTCAGTAAGCGAGCGTGTTGTAATTGCCCAGCTTTGCAATAGGGCTCGGCTGACAGATTTGGCTGCATCCAGGTAACTAAAACATTTAATCGTGAACGCGTCTGTTTTTAACATCTTAAACTGTAGCATTCTTGAACAAAAAACACAACGGGTGACGTTTTCATAGCGTTAATTAGACGACAACATAACCCGTGAATTTTCAATTACATCGTTTTGACGCACGTTTGCGTGTATTAGAGCTAGTTTACCGCCAGCTCTCCGGCAAATAGCTCGGCAACAGTTTACAATTGATATCTGATATCTTATCATATAAGATAATGAAATACTTACGCTACTTCCTGTGTACGCACATTTATTAAATATTTGTGAACTAAAACGCGGAGGAAAAGCGCTTTAGTTATTGTTTGTTTTTGTGTGTGTGTATGTTTGCAAATAAGCGAAGGGGAAAGTTTTTTTTTGGTTACATAAAGAATACCGAGGAGAAATTACTTCCCAAATTTAACCGCAGTAAAGAGGGGCATTATTGTGCATGAGTTTAAAGAACCATTGTGAGTGTGTATGTGCTGGGAAAGCTTTTAGAAATGCCGTGTATCAGGTTTGGTAACTTGCGTCGAGTGTTACAGTAAACTACGGGTGGGGAATTAGGGATGTGTACTTTTAACAGAAATCATATTTATCAGTGTGAGGAACAGATTTATGCGTTTTACACTTGTCGTGTATTGAGCTAGACGTATATACATCCGTATGTGCAGTCACTGTGAATCGAACCTATGACCTTTGCTAGCATAAGCACAATGCTCAACCCGTTGAGTTGTTTTTCAGAGCAATGACATATGTGTGAACTAGAACAAAGGTTTCCGAGGTTTTAATCACTGCTGGTGACAGAATAAATGTATATTAATTAATAAACTAATTGCATAATAAGGGTGACACCTGTGGAGTAATCTTGTTTCAGAGACCCTTTCCTCTGCCCTTACTTAAAATAGTTTTCAGAAATGTATGAAATTGTTTAAACTGTGTCAGAATAAATGGGATCAAATATTCTGAATATGTCTGAATAGTTGATATATATAAAGAATATACAGAATATATTCTATTATAAAGTGTAGGATCAAATATAGAATATTTGGCTACATAGGTTTTATGTGTTAATGACACATTGAAGGATATGGCGGACATGACCGTGTAGGATATTAGCGTTATGAATGTAATGTTTTTAATAATAATTTAGTAATTTGTTCATAACTTCACAGGTGCACACATCACAGTCTTAAAACATGGCTGTAAAGGTAACTGAACACACACGCATGTGCACTTACACACGCGCGCACACACACACGCGCACACACACACATTGATTTATCTATGGGTCATCCCTCTATTGTTTTAATACACGGTTTTAATACAAGTTATCAACAGAAAACGTTCTGCACTTTTATAATTAAAAAAACTATTATTTACTATATTATTATAGCGATTTTACAAATGAGGACGTCCCCGAAAGGAGGTTTTGCTCAGGTTTGTCAGGTTTTGCTGACTTCTGAGTACAAATTTGACCCCAATGTATTGTTAAGTAACCCCCACCTCACACACACGGACACGATGAATTTGGGTAATCTGAGCCACTTTCTGACACTGAAGTGACTGCTGGAAAGCAGCTCAGCTGACTTAAACTTACCTGTATGAAAAAATTACATGATTAATTCTATTTACTTACAGCTTTTCCATCGCTGTACAACAGTGTACCTTATTGTTAATTTTAGTTTTATTTCTTACACTTACGTGTTCTGTTGCGTGCTGAGTGCATGTGCATCATTTTCAACCATTACAGTTGCTAATGGCTGTATAATGGCCATTTGTTTTCCAGCAGGCGGATCTGTTGCGAGACATACAGAAGTGTTTCAGCCACATGAGGGCTGAAGAGACTCCAGAGACAGACGCTCAGAGAGAACGGTGTGTGTTTAAACTGACGCATCCTCTTCTGTGGTTTTCTGTGTGTGTTTCACAAACCCTTCAGTGGAAAAAGGACGAGCATTGTTCCTTTGTGTCCAATATTAATACAGTATTTCTTTATCTGTGGGAATCCATTAGTAACGAGAGCATTGATATCCGATGCACGGAGTTCCCCGATTACTCGGAGGAGGTACGTCAGATTGTCAAAGCTGGATGGCTGGACAAAACTCCTCCAAAAGGGTGAGAGATCTAAATGCATGTAGAATACATATATAGTTGCACATGATCACTGTTCTAAGCTTGTGGTTTGTGGTGTTCATATTTTCAGTGGAAAGATTTACCAGCGGCGATGGGTGCAGCTGGATTCAGAATATTTGAGATACTTTCAATCAAACAAGGTAAAAAAAACGGCCATCCATCCATTCTGTCATTATGTGAGTGAAGATGTGTTTTAACGCATCTTTCCAGCAAATCGTGAGACATCAGGATTCTTTGATTCCAAACAAAGATCTAAAGAACCAGATTTTCTGGTTCACCTGACACTTTTCTTTTAATATGTGCTTCTTTTCTTTTGTTCTGCTGCTGAGGGCTTTATTAAAAGGAGGTTTGCTGCACAACTATGGTTAGCAGACAATGACTGGAATGGTGCTTTGTTTTGATAAGAATTCTTCTCTCTCTCTCTCTCTCTCTCTCTCTCTCTCTCTCTCTCTCTCT
>JAZGTJ010005452.1:0-27487 GCA_036877575.1 Botia almorhae | reverse complement strand
TCATACGACTCCAGTGAATTTATAAATGTCTGAAGTGAAACAATATGTTTGTGGAAAAAACATGCCTAGATTCCCTAGCAAATGAGCAAAAAACACCATATTCTGATCATCTAAATCAAACACACACGCACGATTCAGACTTATTTACTAGTTATGAACTTTAAAAACTGTTTACAGTTACTGTTTGCTTTACTTTTAAGAAGATTTTGAAACATGTTTGTCTCCTTCCAGCAGCAGAAACACAGTCACGTGTGTCCATTAAACAACACGACACCAGCAGCGTGTCTATAAAGACTCACAGTCCACCGGGACCGATTCAGTACCTCTGAATGGATAGAGCCGCAGGAAACAAAAAAGAGGAAATCTGACTCTCGGGACGGAAAGGGTTAAACCCATTACAACAAACCAGTCGGTGCGGAGAGCAACACTGCAGTAAGTGAGGGAGAGAGAGAGAGAGAGAGAGAGAGAGGATAAGCAGGCGCAACAGAAGGATATATCGTCAACACTTTAACGCATCACAGTGTACAGAGAGAGAGAGAGAGAGAGAGAGAGAGAGAGAGCAGTAGATTACAGGCAGAAGGTGTCTGCACCTGCACGTCTTGTTTTACTCACCGGCCCCGCTGACAGTTTTTGATGGATGCTGATGCTCGTCTGCGGGGAGAGACATGCAGCGGCTGCAGCGCTGTGTGCAGGACATGCACTCGTGTGTGCAGGACATGCACTCGTGGATCTCGGTGGTGCTGAAGCGACTCGGTGTTGTGCGTGACGGGCGGCGGTGAAAGCTCCTGCTTGAGGTGCGTGCGTGATACCCAATAACTTTGGTGACGGAATAGGACAGAAATGCGAGCATGCAGATGCGATTATAAGTATAACGAGTTTTTACAGTTGTATGATTTATGCAATATCACGGACAGCGAGAGCAATGTCGAACAGATACACGAGTCCCTGTTGCGCCAGATTTGACGGGCTTGTTTTCATGTTTTTCAGGGCAATAGGTCAAACCGCAGTGAGAAATGATTTTAATCGAATAACGTTTAATCTAGTTAATTCTAGTTAATTCTCTGCATCTGCTAAATAAGAGACGTGAGACATAGAAACATTATAATACAAATTATTATAAGCAAGCACGTGACCAAATATAACTGACTGGGGAACAAAGTGAAAACTTTGAAGAATCTGTCATTGAAAAACATGTATTGTCTGATACACACGTGACCTCCTGTGTCTACAGGGGTAAAATTAATGATTATAATAATACAAGTGCAGATATGTCATATTTGTTACGTGGGGACATGCTGGGATTATCAGATCACTGTATGTAAAACAAGTGATTTAGTTCAGGCATTGATCGCTAAATGCAGTTTAGAGTTTCCCCTGAACTGCTGAAATGTGACACATGTGAACTGTAACGCGTGTAAAAATGTACAGTTTCCAGTCTGCATGCATGACTGAAACAAGATTACACTGCTTCGTTTGAGGAAACACAAACAACAAGGTAAAAGTGTAAAACGCAGGGAGCGTGTATCGCCCCCAAAAGCCCAAAATATTTCCTATTTCTGTGACACACGGCCGTCTTTACTTGAGGATGTGTCGTCTAACGCAGCAGCTGAGAATACACCTTTGTCCTCTGTCTCATCCTGTCAGGTCTGTTGGAGAGCAGAACTGAAGCTGTGATTCTGAAGACCAGATGTTTCAAAAGACACACAACCGGCCCGGGCCCAAAAGTGTGGTCTTGAATACCCTGATCTGCGACTGAGTCAACTGCAGGCTAATATTTCAAACTATTCCACTTTTATTGACGGCAAGGAGAAACTCTGGAGTGGATTTCCTGAAAACATGGGAAGTGGGTTTCTAACTTACCTTAGAAATGATAACAAGTGAGCGAGGAGGTCACCTTCAGCGATGGGACAGGAAATGACATCGCCGCCGCCCAGAAAGCCCCGCCTCTCATGCTGACCCAAACAATTCTGTGACTTTGGTTTACTTGGTAAATGCCACATGCAAATCAGCAAAAGCAAATCAATAGAGATTTATCATTATCCAGGGCCTATAAAATCAGAATAACGGGAATACATTAAAGGAACAGCATCAAATCAAGTTACTGGAAGGCATCTTGTTTTGTCCGAGTGTTAATGGACAGGTGGAAAACATCTGAACTGTAACATGGACACAATCAGTCAGAATGTCGCAGTATTACATCTTCAGCATCTAGTGTGTTAGAACAGCTAGTTAACAAACAGGGGACGAGTGGTTAGTTTATCTCTGAATCATCTTCCTTTCTAAACTAACCAGAGTGACGTGACAGTAAACAAGCAAACTGACATCTGCTCAGAGTTCAGTCTGGAAACTGCACCAGACCAAACGAACCGCTTCGTTTAGCAAAACAAAAGAAGTTCCTGACAGACGTTCTCTGCTGGATTACGAGGATTAGGAAGTGCAGAAAACTTCCTTGAATGGCCATGACTGAGGCTGATGTACATCTTGTCGCTCGTCCAGACTCCCCCGGTCCGACTCCTGCCTCCTGAAGCTGAGAGAGAGAGCTGGAAGGGACGGGTAAGTCATCATATGCAAAATAAACTGTTAGACGGCCGTCGTGATTCGTCGGTGATATGGATCTAGAAATGTCTAGAAAACAAACCTGAATTATGAGAGTCTGTGAGATGTTTCAGCTGATAATGTCATTGAGAACTGATACATGTGGTTTCACTCCAGGGTGACGGTCCGGCTTCATCGAAACACACAGTGTGTGTTTATAATTCAGTCAGGCATCTTGCCACCACCTGGAGTACATGACAAAAAACATTACTATCATTATACAACCCTGGTTTACACTTAACATCTCAGCACCCCTTTCCATCCCTCCATCCATCCCTCATCCCTCCATCCGTCCTCCAGTGATAAATGAAACATGGCACTAAATATACAGTCACTTTTGTAAATGGAGCAATCCATCACTACACCACAAATGAAAATGCGCCGTGGACAAAAATATCAACTAAAGTGCATGTGTACATTACTGCAGCAAACTCAGCACAAATATATTCTTAGACAACGGACTACAGGACATTAAGACAGGACGAGATATAAGACATTAAAAAGAACAGTTGGAATCGTCAAGTTTTTTATTTACTTCTGCTGATTTTGGAATAAAACATGGCAAGCGCATTGTGTTAGCAGCGCAAAGGTCATGGGTTCGATTCCCAGGGAACACATGTATAGCTTGAATGAACCGTTAGTTTGTGCGTCTGCCAAACGCATAAATGTAAAAAGGAAGGGAAACGTAAAATTTATAAATGACGAAAACTGGAAAGACCCTCAACCAAAAGATTTCTGAAGGTGTCTCATGTTTATCTCTTAAAATAACCTGCTGTTGTTGTTTTGTGCTTTAGGATCATGCACGTCCCTCCCGCCAAGGAGAAAGAAATCACCATGAATAACATTACTGTTCTCGACATCAGCGACTCCGTGAGGCCGGCCATGGCGGAGGCCGGCCCGCACCTGTACCCCCTCAGCTTCCAGGTGTCTCTGACCGTCTTCCTCATGCTGGAGATGGTTCTGGGTCTCAGCAGTAACCTGACTGTACTGGCGCTCTACTGCATGAAGTCCAACCTGGTTAACTCCATCAGCAACATCGTCACCATGAACCTGCACGTGCTGGACGTGCTGGTGTGCGTGTGCTGCATACCGCTCACCATCGTGGTGCTGATGCTGTCACTGCAGGGAGACACTGTGCTCGTCTGTTGCTTTCATGAGGCCTGTGTGTCGTTCACCAGCGTTGCTACGGCAGCCAACGTGCTCGCCATCACGTTAGACCGCTACGACATATCCGTCAAACCGGCCAATCGCGTGCTGACCATGGGACGCGCAGTGGCCCTGTTGAGTTGCATTTGGGTTCTGTCGTTTGTCAGCTTCCTGGTGCCGTTTATTGAGGTGGGTTTCTTGGGACCAGAACCCACCAAAGCTAATCAGACCACTGTGGTTCTGGTCAACGAGTATTACACAGAGTTAGGTCTCTATTATCACCTAGTGGCCCAGATCCCCATTTTCTGTCTGACTGCGATTATTATGTTGGTGACCTACGCGAAGATCTTGCAGGCACTCAACATCCGCATCGGCACGCGCTTCCACAACACGCAGAAGCAGAAGAAAAAGATGAGGAGGAAAAAGAACTTTTCCCTCATGTCCACATCCGAGCAGCAGCTGCCCGAGATCACGGACGGCTCACAGAGCAGCGTCGGTAACCGTGGAAACACACCGCTGGGCATGCGCACGTCCGTCTCCGTCATCATCGCCCTGCGGCGGGCCGTCAGACGACACAGGGAGCGCCGGGAACGTCAGAAGCGAGTTTTCCGCATGTCGCTCCTCATCATCTCCACGTTCCTCTTCTGCTGGACGCCCATCACGGTTTTAAACGCCGTGATCCTCAGCGCGGGTCCCAGCGACCTCGCCGTCAAACTCCGCCTGGGGTTTCTGGTGATGGCTTATGGCACCACGGTCTTCCACCCTCTCCTCTACGCCTTCACGAGACAGAAGTTCCAGAAGGTTCTGAAGAGTAAAATGAAGAAGCGGGTGGTGTCAGTCATTGAGGCAGATCCGCTGCCGAACAACACAGTCATCCGAAACTCCTGGATCGACCCCAAACGCAATAAAAAAGTGACGTTCCACGACCACGAAGCCAGACAGAATTGTCTGTCGTCAGGAGACGCAGACTGTTGACTCTGCCGCCTTCGAAACAAAGACTTGACCTAAATAAGCACTTTTATCCACAAAGAAAACCTTGTAATGTAATATATTAGTATTCAGTAACTATTTATTAAGTAATTCGTAATATATTACGATACGGTTTCATAGAATTACACTGCTGTAGATGTTATAAAAACTGAGATTTGTATATAGTGTTTATCAGTTGTGTAGCTGTATCATAACTTGTAGCCTGTGTATACATGCAGTTTGTAATAAAACTAGGTGATGGTTAAAGGTCTCCTGACAAACAATAATCCACCTGACCTTTGACCCGAATACACACTCACACTGTGAAAAATGAACTGACCGGTCATGAGTCTTCTAGTTCATCTAGTTATCTAAGTTCCTCTAGTTCCTCTAGTTCCTCTCCCTCACAGTGTCGTCTCGAGTGACCTTTGCGTGATGACACAGCATCTGTCTGAAGGTAACGAACAGATGGGAGTGAGCTGTGATAAATGCATGAGGGACCTGCTGCTGGAACACAAGAGGCATCTGAGTGTTGGCGTGACATTTAAAAAAAAATCATTTACCCCAAAATCAAACACCGCCATTATTTACTCACTTATGTTAGTTTAACGTGCAGCTTTTCCATCATGATCTATTAAAAAAGCATCACAGATCAGACACAGCAATTAGTAATTACTTCACTGGTAGTTTTGTAACTTTGGTGCTTAAAGGCACCAGGAAATCAAAATACAATATTCTTATTTTTATGAAATACTGCAGTGTTTATTATAAATGATTCATCCATGCACATCATTATTTTTATACGGTTCATGTAAGGAAACAAACTTACCTAGATAGATTGTCTCCAATTCAAGGCTTTACTCTCAAACTTACCGGACTAACCAGCTAACCAGTTATAAGACATGCTGCAGTGAGCTGTGGTTAATCTCTCAGATCCTTCTATAAAAGTGTCATTTAAAATCACTCCACAGAACCGCAAGCATTTTGTAAATTTAACGTGCTATACAATGTTCAATTATTTATCAGACAATATAAAACACAGTTTCACGGTCAGATTGTTACTTTGAGTTAAAACTTGTGTATAAAACTGTAAAGATTCCACATTTTGATCTGACCTGCCAATATAAGTAAACGAGCACAAGGATTTTCTGTTGATTTTTGTCACGTCAAAGCTCTTTAATGATTGGTGGCTAATGGTTGTATTAGTGTCATGCTAGTCATATTGGCACTCTGCTGACCACAAGCTCTAGAAAGGATTTTTTGAGGTGTCTGGTTGTCCTTTTAACCTTGTGGACCAGTGTTGCACCACAATACATAAAAAACAACAATAACACTCAGTATCCAGTCAGACTGTGGGCTACTGCGCCATCTGGCGGTCATAGCTTATCTCTTCCTGCACCACATAAACATTAAGGCTGCAATCTATAATTTTTTGGGGTTAAAACGAACAAAAATTAGTTACATAACAGATCAGTGTTCAACACAACCTCCTTACCTTACCCTGATTCACAACAGTAAATTTATAATAATGATTTATAGTTTTTAATTACGTTTTGATTTAGGTTATTTTATGTCATAGTTCTAATGAAACGTTTTGTATTGAATCTGAAACCTGAAAACCAGAAACATTTTTACTTGTGATCTCATTTTGGACAACACTTGCACGTCATGTGACCCAGTAAAGCACAAATGTAAAACCAGCTGACATAAACAGTGCTGTGTTATTTGTTGTAGTCTTTTATTTTGACAGCTGATAAAGACAAGTACAAACTGACCACAGTGAACCTGCGTTTAAAAAATAAATACCACTAACGTTTAGAGAACATGTTTTAAAAACGAACATACATGTTAATAAACCCTGTACAGTAGCTACAAATGTTAAATCTGTTTGCAAGTTTCACCACCTGAAGTTTTCAGGAGCAGATCTCTCAGGTCTAGAGTGCTTGAGGATGGTGCCAGGAACTATAAACATGGTTTCTATCTCTGCAAACTCAACACACACAATCTTTGCAATAAAACAGATGATGGATTGCGTAAGCTTGCTTCCAGAGAGAGAAAACACACACACACACACACACACACACGCATGGCTCAAAAAACAGCTCGAAAAGGCCCAGAAGTATCTTTCAGAGCACTTGCTCACAAAAGAATGATGAAGAACACACACCAGCAACACACATTCGCACACAGAAGATGAGGTATCACACTGCCTTCCTGTGCTGGACCCCAGAAATTACTCAGACTTCTTGTGATCTTTCTCTCCTTTCACGACTGTGCGAATGCTGGACCACACTTCCGTGTAGAGCAGCGTTCCCAAAAACACCACGAATGTTCCCACCCAGTGCCAGGCTGTGAAGGGATTCCGGAAGTACAGGATAGATATAATGAGACTCAGGAATTTCCGGAGCGTCACCACCAGCGTAACCGTGAGCGACGCACACTCTGTAGTCAGGATGAACACGCCGCGGATACACACGTATCTGAGAGAGGCGGCTCAGGATTCAACAAACAACAGAGACAAACGTTTGGTTTGCGTTTCACTTTGTCTAACAAAACGTATCGGCTCAAGAACTTTTTGTGCAGCTGTATGAAATATTAAGCAATTATTAAATCATTCTTTTCTTGCTTTACCGGCATTTTGTAAACGGCTATGAAAACAATAAATACACTAATAATTACAGACAGGAAAGGATACTGAGTGATGACGTTCATCAGGAGATAAAACCACATGACCGGCATCCACAGACCAATGACAGGGACTTCCACTGGAGCTTTGAGACGCAGTCAGGAAACGAGGCCAAAACAATAACAACCAGAGGTCAAAACAAACTCTGTTTCAAACAGAGATATTTAACATAACCTGTTTTTGTTATTCAACAACAGAGTCATGAAGTTATTTTGTTTGTGGTAGAACAAGACTCACAGCTCTGGCTGAAGAGAACAGCATGTTTGTAGATGTCAGTGGAGAGCAGCAGGAAGCCTGGCAGTGGCAGACAGTGCTAAGAGAGAGAGAACAATCTCACTCAAAGATGCAACGCTACACGCATCAGTGCCGCAGCAGCGCAGACATGCGAGCAGTGAGGACGGGAACTCACGTTGTAAAACAGAGCCTCCTTTGAGTGCTTGCCGAACTTTTTATACAGAGTCTCCTGGAAAATTCCCATTCTTGCAGACATCAGCAGGGCAAAAGTCAGCATGCCGATACCTGCAACAGCACCAATGCATCACATGCGATAATTACGCTATTATTCCTCTTATAGGTGATGACGTAATGAGAATATTACCCAGAAGCCAGTGCAGGAAGGCATAAACTCCTTCCTCTTCTGTTGCGCCCTTCTCGACTTTCTGCATAAAACAAGACCAGACCTGACGTGTTAGATTATGCGAGTATGATGTACAGTAACATGTACAGTACCATGATAGACGCTCGGAAAGCTCACCACTTGTTTGGCGGACATTAAAGTGCAGATGAAGATGCCCACAGACACCAGCGTGATGGAGAGATATTTGCTTTTGGAATACCTGCATTGATATATAACATTAAATAATGATACGACTGCAAGCAAAATAACGCAGATAAATAATAAAGCTGTGGCACTCAGCTCACCGTTTCTTTAAGATGATGATACCCAGTATCATGTTAGCAATAAGAGATCCCTGAGATTAAAACAAAAGAAATCAAAAACAAAATCTCACAGTTAATCTGCAGTTAATCTGTTAATCAGGTTGTTAATCTGATACTCACTGATCTGAAGATCATGTGAAGGGGCATGGCAATATTGAAGTTCAGAGCGTAGTTATTAATCACGCTAACCGTAAAGAACATGGTCACCATGATTACATACTTACTGCAAAGAGAAGAAATATCAAAGGTCACATACATTTGTTGACATATGCGCTAACAGGAAACATTCTCAGAATGTTGGCTAATGTTCAATCAAAGTTCTCTCAAAGTTATCGAAAACATTCTTGCAGTATTTAGTAGTTAAACACTTTTTCACGTTATATGTCATATATCAGAAACAGTATTTTCATGTTGTTGTGTAACATTTTAAAAATGTTACAGAATTTTAAATAAGGTTTAAATAACGTACTTTAAACCATGCAATAATGTTTACCCAATGTAAATATTTCAAAATAATATTTTAACGTTTTTGAAATTAATGTGCGTAGTTAAAATTTGGAAAATGTTTATGATAAATATATTCATATATGTATAACAATCAAACTCTGTGGCAAGTTTTTGTGCATGTAGCTGATGTGTACATTTAGGTGGGGTCTTAAGAGCTGTCAAAGGTGACTTACAAACCCACTGTAACGATGACAAAGCAATTCATTGACCTGTTACCTATACTAATCAATCAACCTAATTACTGTTTCTCATACCTGTTAACACAGGGCGAACACATTGATATTAAACATGCATATAAACGCGTATGAATTCTGTGAAGTTTAACCTGATGGGAATTTGTGGCTTCTTGCGCCCAAAGTTCGTCTCAAAGACGAAGCCTTCCAATGCAATGAACGCAAACTGAGCAAAAGTGACAATGTTTCCACATCCAGGAAAATCCCTGAAAAAATACCGTTCAAAAGACGAGAAAATGACGAGAAAATGACGATATATCTGAGGGTTAAATAAATGAAATACAGTACTATTAAACAGCTGTATGTGTATATATAAATGACATACAATAACTCACCTTACTAAAAGTTCCAAGAACACAACATTACTGCAACAACCAGCAAACACCAGCGTGATTGCAAACAGCGTATTCATTTTAAAAATGAAAGCGAACAAAATGCAATAATTATTTCGGCTTTACAGTCATGCAGATCTTGGTATTGTAATACACGTATGAATGTTTCTGTACTTGACTACTAAACACGCCTTCCCCGGCGGCATGCCTTCCTGGTTGCGCCGCTGCGCCTTTTGGGTTTTGTAGTTTTTGCTTAATGCTCAGAACGTATCCGAAAGCCATATAAACTACATTTCCCAAAACAAATAAAAGAACGTTCGTTCAAAGTACGAGTTCAAAAAACTTTAAACGTATTTGAGGTGAAATATAATAAAATGAATTATTAATAAAAATCACTTTTAAAACAAAATAAAATAATGTTTATATAAATACTGACTGAGGTTGTAACTGCGTATTTTGTGACGTTTAAAGCGTCTCTACGTGTTTCCGGTGTCGTGACGATTAACACACAGAAGTTTCGCTCATCACACAGAATAAACATCAGAAAAATGATTTCATTAACGGATTCACAAAGTAAGTGGAAAATAATCCATTTCTGTTCTGGTCATGTTTATCTGGATATGAATATTACAAATAGGGCGTTACATGTGAAAATGTACAGTGTATAGTGTTGAATGCGAATGAATGAATGAATAAATGAATGAATGGAGACTTAAGGTGCCACAGTTATTAATTTATTAATATTAATAAATGCAATCAGTTTTTAAAATACCGCGTTATATAAATCACGTAGTTCTTTCAAAGTAACGTGATAATACCTGTTTAATATATCAGTGTATTAGTACAACCAGAGACTCTTGTGCATCTGTCAGTGCGCACTGTGTGTATTTAGGTGATGCATCACTAACAAAGCGACTTGTGTGGTTTTAACAGAGATCGGAATGGGGTTAACAGGATTTGGTGTGTTTTTCCTCTTCTTTGGAATAATGTTGTTTTTTGATAAGGCGCTCTTGGCCATAGGGAATGTGAGTACGTTCATACCAATGTATGTATTTGTTTGAACCGAGAGAAACATGATGTCTCACCTTACTGGTTTTGTTCTACTGGTGTGTGTGTGTGTGTGTGTGTGTGTAGATCTTGTTTGTTGTGGGTCTGTCGTTTGTTATTGGACTGGAACGGACTTTTAGATTCTTCTTCCAGCGGCACAAAGTGAAAGCCACAGTTTTTTTCCTGGGAGGAGTTTTAGTGGTGCTGATGGGATGGCCCATCGTGGGGGTCGTGCTGGAGGTCTACGGGTTTTTCCTTCTGTTCAGGTGAGTTTCTGCTTTGTGTGAAACAACATGTAGTCATGACGAACTGTAATATCCAGTCAGAGATCATTTAAAATACATGGAAACGGTATCAGTCACTTCCACTATTGTGGTGGTGAGGTTTACATGAGGAGGTTTTGCATGGACGCATGCATTTTCTTCAGAAAATGTAAAGACTTGGTACTGTTCTTAATTAGTTATTTTGGCAGCCGAGTTAACTAGCAACAACCCGGTTTGGTAAAATGTTCCAAACAGGAAACTGATGTCTGTAGTTACTATCCCTTTAAAATCTGGCGTCTGTTTTCAGGGGATTTTTCCCTGTGGCTGTTGGCTTCATCAGACGGGTTCCTGTACTTGGATCTTTAATGAACCTTCCTGGTATCAGACAAGTAGGTCGGCCGTAATTTGCTTTGTTTCAAATCTACAATTTGCATTTTAATTTACTAACATTTTTCTGTTTCTCCTTCAGTTGGTGGATAAGGTTGGCGAGAGCAACGCAATGGTATAACAGTTACTGGGTTCTTCGTTTTTAGTTTTCTATATTTATATTTGTATGAGAAATGTGTTTCTGGGTTGCCGAGCGACACTTCTTGAATGACAGACGAGTTTTTTTATGATGCATCACCTGTGAAGAAATGTCCGGGGCGACAGGGACCAGAAATAAAAGACCACAGATGAAGTTTTTTACACCGACACAATGTTACAGAGAAATCATTACTGAATGACTCCTGAACGAATGTTACGTTGTAATTGCACTTTAAGGTGCCAACAGTTTTTTTATTTCAACATTTGGAACTTGAGCGCCATCTGGTGGACTTGAATTTCCTTCCTCTGACCTCCAGGAAATTCAGCTGCCTGCCTGAACTGCTGTTCTGTTGAACGACTGACATGTTTTAGTATTTGTAAATACTTGAAATGTGAGACTAATGTACATTTTTACAGAAAAAAGATGCTGTTTAATAAATGGATTTTATCCTTGGGGTTAAGCTGTTTGTTGACTTTGAGTCACGTCACATTCAGTGTAAATATTAAACAAAGATGAGTTGATATTTTTAGTATGTGTATAACAATTTGCACTTCTCTTTAATAATTCCAGTCAAAAGTTTAGAGAAACATGTGACTTTTTAATTGCTAACGTTTTAAAAGGTGGAAAATATTCATCATAATAAAGTCATCAAAACTAAATCTTCAACATACAGCTACTGTTACCTTATATTACTGTAAGATTTCTGTTACTGTTGTAGTACTGTTAATGCTAATCTGTGTTTCTGCAGTTCCGCGTTATAACTTTTAAGTATCCAGTCTTAAATGGTCTAAAATTAAGACTGTTGTATCTGTATAACTTTCTTTACCATATTTAAAGGATTTATTTGCCTCGCGTCAGTTAGAACTCATGCTGTGAGGTAAAGCCCTCCGTTTGCCTCACAGATCTTTGAGGTCTTTCTGGATGTTCCACAGCGTATCTGCGCTGCTCTTCAGCTGAGAGACCTCATCGGCCGTCAGGGTCATGTTGACCACACTGCCCACACCAGCGCTGTTTAACACACACGGCAGACTCAGATACACCTCATTGCTGATCCCGTACATACCCTGTAATGAGCGCAGTAAATTAGCATTTAAATGATGTCTGTATTAGCTTGTTCTGGTTTATGAGCAGTGCTTCATGTTGAAGTTTGTGACTTCAGTGACCGACCTTCACCATGGTGGAAACAGGATGCACTCTGTTCAGGTTCTTCATCAGACTCTCCGTCAGGTCCGCCACGCTCAAACCGATGGCCCAGTTTGTGTAGCCCTTCAGTCGGATCACCTCATAGGCGCTGCACCAAACACATTTGTGATCTAGTCTACATCATACTGCTACTATGTGTTTTTGGCAAACTTGTTCAAAACAGCAGACTAGAAAACTCAGTTCACAGGAACAGTAACCTGTCGAGCGCACCTGTCCACCACCATCTTGTGCGTTTCCTTCCAGTTTTCCCGGTCAGTGTCTTTGCCGATATCCGGATTAAGTTTTTGGAGACTCACGCCTGCCACATTCGTGCCGCTCCACACCGGAACTGCAAAATAAACATTCATTATAAATGTGATCAGAAATGATAAACATTTTAAAATGAAATGCAGCCTATACAGGATTTGGAACCCAGTGAGACCTTCCAGAACTCCGGACTCACCACTGGAGTCTCCGTGTTCTCCCAGAATCCATCCGTTGAAGCTGCTGGTGTGGATGCCCAGCCGCTCCGCCATCAGGTACCGGAAACGGGCCGAGTCCAGGTTTGTCCCGCTGCCGATGACACGGTGCTTGGGCAGGCCGCTCAACTTCCAGGTGACGTAGGTCAAAACGTCCACTGTGTGCATGGAAACCGTGTGTTATAATCAAAGCACCTGATCAATCAGACGAACAGGAGAATCACAGATTCGTGAGGATACCCGGGTTGGACACCACGATGAGGATGCAGTTGGGACTGTATTTAACAATCTGAGGGATGATATGCTTGAAGATGTTGACGTTTCTCTGCACCAGATTCAGGCGGCTCTCGCCCTCCTGCTGGCGAACGCCCGCCGTTACCACGACGATGCGAGAGTTAGCGGTCACAGAGTAATCTAAGGGATAAGAAAGGGGCCGTTACCTTAAATGTGGCCAAGAACTGCACACATAACAAATAGAGGCCTTGTGAATAAACATGCTACCTTTGCCTGAGACGATCTTGGGCGTCTTTAGGAAGAGACTTCCATGCTGCAGGTCCATCATCTCACCCTTGAGTCTGTCCTCGATGACGTCCACCAGGGCCAGTTCATCTGCCAGTTCCTAAACGTACACCAGACACACTCAGGAGAAGCTTACCGCATATTCTGTTTCATTACCGTATATGATTTCCACTGATTCATAAACCATTCGTGTTCCTGTAGCTCAACAGGTAGCGCATTGTTAGCAGTGTAAAAGATTGTGGGTTTGATTCCCAGGATACTGATCAAACGCATTTTTTTAAATGTGTTCATTGCATTTACTAATATAGTTTATCAAAACATTTATGATCGTCCACTTTCAGATTTAGGAAAAGATTAGCTATGACTGCTTTATTTTCTTGTTTTTATAAGTACATATTAATCTTATTGCACAACATTTCGGGGGCACTGTTTGATCGTCATGCACAATCAATATATATTGAATACTTCTGTAAATAAACATTGTGTCTATGTTTCCTTGACCGATATTCTCATCTCCGTGACCCACTGATGTCCCTCCATCACCAGCATGTTCATACTCTGTTTGTACAATCAATAAACAAACAAAAGTGCAAAGTCCAAATGATTCTGGCCGGCACAGGTCAGTAAATCATTTTATGGTTAACCACATGATGGTTTACGCGAGACTGTACGAGGAGTCTCACCCGCAGCAGAATGCTGATGGCACACGCCATGCCAACCTGCCCCACCCCGACCACTGTCACTTTATTCCTGGGAAGTTCAGCCGGACCACTCAGGAGTGGAGAAATAAGTTTCTGAAGAACTGAAGTCATGTTTACCACTGCAGAGGAACACAAAACATCACGTCATGAACACAGACTTCACATGAAACTAACTTTAGCCAAAGCTAAAGTGAAAACGGCAATCTGTAACTTTTACCTCTCTGTCGACATCTCTGAAACAAAACTGCAGCTGACGTTACGTACTTTTCTTTACGTATGTTAAAGTCAAATGAAGCTAAACTGACATTTCCCAGGAAATCCGACCCGACAGCTCAAATTATAAATCATTATTATAAACTTACTGTTGTGAATCACAACAGTAACAATGATCTGTCATGTACTTGCTCAATAACTAATTTTGAAAATGTTAAGGAGCGAAAATAAAATGACGGATAAATGTTTTATTGTCTGTCCCACATTAAATTTGAATGTTTATCACCATAACAATGTAATTACATAACATGATTTACTAGATGTATGTTATAATAATGTTATAAAAGTTTTATACACTATGTAACGGGATTGTCACTCAGGAGTCTGTGATAAAGGGTAAAGACCTTTGCCTGAGATAAAAATGACCTGTATGGTCAAACGAAAGGGCAACCAAAATGATTTTTTTGAAAGCAAACAGAAATGTTTGTTAAGTGCTCATAATCTTAAATCAGCAACACATTGTATCGGCAGATAAAAATCTGTCTGCTACCAATGCTGTCTGGTGCCACAGAGATCCAAAAACAAGAATAGACTAAAAAACATTCAGAGAATCTGGAAAAAACGATGTTTAAAACCAATAATTTAAAAGTGTCACCAACAACTACATTTAGTGGACAGTCTGTTGGGTGTCTGTGGATTATGAGTTAGGCAGACAGACAGAAGCTGAGATACAGAAGGGGTCCACACACCCAGAATTCACAGAAACAACCTAATCTTGTACTAAGACACATCATAACACACATTATTCCATAAGCATGTCATAAATCTACATAACAGCTTGCGTTTGGCCAGGAAACCTTACCTGTAGACAGGTGCTCAACCTCAGACACGAATAAACCTGCTTCAATGCAACAATCTGTCTTATGTGCTCCAGGTCTCTTTTAAAGACACACCTCTATAGATCTGCCCCCCCCCCCCATAAACTCAAACAAACTCTGAATGTTGCACGTACCATCACAGCTCATTTCAGTGAAGGTCATTACGAACCAAATTATGAATACAGCAAAAAAACATAATGTTAAAATACATAAACACAAACATTATTAGTGTTTTTACACCTTGTCTATTGAGGTTTTGTACTGCCAGGTAGAAAAACCACCAGAAGACAAGCATGGCAGATGATATACAGACAGATAACGGGGTTACTGTAAACACCAGACAGGTGACATCTGTTATATCTGTGTGCTTTATTAACCAACACTGTGATGGTATTTATTATTATAAGAAATAAAGAGCGATTACACTCAACGATGATCTGTTATTGGTTGTGTTATGTCGTTTATAACTTATTTCACCGCCTGTTCAAGAAATGAATTTTAAAAGATTTACACTGTCATTATTTTGATCCTCAATTTTAATTATGCAAGAATATCTTATTCTGAAAATGTATTACAGTATGTGGCAAAAAAACTAGACTAAAATCTTAATTGTATTAGATATTCATGTTGTCGCATGCAGATGTAAAGTCAGGTATTATTAACACGTTTTAACACAGTGTAATTAACATGTCACTTTGAGGTCCGACAGCAGTTTTATCACCAACACATTTTACATCATCACTACAGTCAATGAAGTACGGCCGCTATACATCACCAATAAAATGTACCGCTAATTTAAACTGCAATCCTGAATTTTTGTCTTCATTACCATTTAAAACATAAACCTGCAGGTTACTTTACACACTTTTTATTATGCGTGTTAAACTCAAATGAGGTCAAACTGACATTTCTCTGGAAATCCGACCCGACAGCTCAAATTATAAATCATTGGTATAAACTTACTGTTGTGAGTCAGGGTAAGATCAGGAGATTGTGTTGAACACTCATCTGTCATGTCTTTGCTTAACAAATATTGTTCATTTTTAACCCAAAATAAATGACAGATTTAACTCTTAATATTAAATCTACCATGGACAATAACTAAACTGCAGACACATCAGTTTTAAAATCTATTAAATCTATTAAATTTCCTTTTTGAAATTTGTACACCAAATCAATATTGTGTGCTATCAGTCAGTCAAGCACCTACAACAGCTAAGCTAACAGGGGAAGAAGCAGTTTGTTGACATTTCAGCTGCATATATCTGCAGTAAATACCAACGGAGTCATAATTTAACATTTTAACAACTAAACCCAGGATTAATGAGTATTGGTTGAATTGCATTGTGGGATTTCTCTCTGTCTGACTCTTAAAATCTGACCTTGATTTTAAATGAAGAATTTAAAGGTAAAGGACAAAAAAACAACTTACAAGAAAGTTTAAATAAGAGCGTTTGTGTGTAATTGTGTGTAATTCTTTATTATATTACTGACAAACAAACGTCAGAGGTTAAAACCAGACGGCATTCATTCATGTCACAAACTCATTATATAGACCATCTAAACACGGCGCTCCCCCGTCAGGGGACCGCTGACCCCTCACAGTCATGACATCAGCCAAAGGTGCATGAGGTGGGCGGGGCAAAGGGCTCAGGACAGATTTAAATATAGAAAACAAGAGGTGTGAGGCTGTGCTGAAGGGAATAATGTAGCTGGGCGATCGCTCGATCTTGCTGGCTGTCTATTCTGTGAGACCGAGCTTCTTCTTCAGAGACTCTGGCATCTCTGGAGGAGGTGGGCGGGGCAGACGGAAGTAGACCTTCACCGAGTCGTAGATGAACCACTGAAGGGCCGTCAGAGTACCGATCATGATGATACGGGCGACCAGACCCTTCCAAACACCTGGAGAACACACAACATTTATACAAAAGGCCATCTGTACGAAAGCCAATTAGTAAAACTGCGCCACCTAGTGGTCGGGGGTTCTTAAAATAAAGATTTTCACTTGAGGTAGTGCTTAAAAAGTCCTTTTTACTGTGCGAAAAAATATCAATGCTTAATTGAACGGTTTGTCTGCTCTCCAGCTGTTCCGCCCTTGTGGGGCGAAACATAAGATTAGATGTTTTGAAACGGATACACGCCGACACACATGGACTCACCTGCAGGTCCGAGTCTCTTGAGAACTTG
Organism: Botia almorhae; assembly: GCA_036877575.1. NCBI lineage: Eukaryota > Metazoa > Chordata > Actinopteri > Cypriniformes > Botiidae > Botia > Botia almorhae. The sequence goes on along the minus strand of JAZGTJ010005452.1, from coordinate 10,085 downwards.
CACAGCTGTGCTTCCCTTCTCTTTGTTCAACACGGACACGACAGAATCCGCCGGGTGAGAGACGATGGCGCAGAACACACCAGCTACACAGAGACACAATTAAAATCAACACATTCGTTCGAACGCTGGTCTGATGTTAAAATGCTAGTATGCTAACGTATAAAACCCTTAATACATTTATTCACGACAAGCAGAACAAATGTATACCGTTTCTAAAACCATTTTTGCTGTTTGTGTTTCATAAATGAGGTGTATGTAAATAAAAACAATCGTAAGGGTGTTACCAATGTAACCGGCGACGAAAGTGACAACCAGCTGCTCGGGTTTGGAGCATTCACTGCGGGGTTTGGGCACCGCGTATTTGTAAAGCAACTCCACGGTCCTCTCAAAGCAGGCGAACTTCATCATGGTGTAGGGAATCTGCCTCATCCACAGGGGAACCACACCCTTGTAGAACCTACCAGAAGACTTGCAATGTTTACACTGGTTAAAATTGATCAAATTAGCATAATACTAATCAGAATGATTGTACCGAGTAAATGACTGGTAAGATAGATAGACCAGCTAAACATCTGGCTATTGCTCTGTGCAGCTCATCTGATCTAAGTGCAATCGGTGATATCTGAACAATTCTGTTAAAATGTTAAAATGGAAATCAACAGATGCTAGATGTCTGTCGTGTATGTAAAATAAAATACTAATAAAATACTGTTTGCACAGTCCTGGCTGTGTAAATAGAAGGGAAAACTAAGTGGATAGGACCGATCCACACAACACTATAACACACTCTCAGCCAATCAGCAACGGGGGGCGTGTCCACCATCTATTAGTCATAGTGTTGCATTGTGTTTATTTCTTTGAGGGCAGAGCAATGAAAGGAGGGGTGTGTTTGTTTGAGTATCGATTTCAAAGACCAACAGCATTTCTCAAAAATTGCCCACTGCACATTTAAATCAAATGTACTCAAAACCCGCGAGGGGTTAAAGCAGCAATAGCTACTGAGGTTTGTCTGCTCTCCAGCCGTTCTGCCCTGGTGTCGGCCCGGGAGGGATCAGAGTAGAGAGAAACCGGACCAGCAGGTGGACTGATCTCACACGCCAATGACTCAAGCACCTCCAACTGTACAGCCGCAAAGCTGCTGGGAGCCGTGGCCCCGATCCTGCAGCTCCAGAGAGACAACAGAACCAGAGCCCAGAAACTCCCCAGAGGTGGATCTAAGGAACGTGTTGGGTCTCTCAAGCTTTTCAGAGAGAATAACAGGCGAGAAAAGGCACGACACTCACGCCCAGAGCCCCTCCTCGGCGTACATCTTGGGGGCGCATTCTCTCAGAGTGTTGGCGTAGCCGGGCTGCGTCTGGATACGCACTTTACACGCCTCCATAGGGGCCAAAGCAATATCTGCGAAGAACTCGGCGCTCGCAGAGGCCGCCAGATACAGAGAGGTTCTCCACAAGTATGCGTTCTCCTGTTGAAGAACACGGGATGATCAAGTTAACCTTTGACCTTTAGAAACACTGTTTTACAGCCTGCAGGCACTAATAGTGTTCATGAAATGCAAATCTAGTTACTAAAATAGAATGAACTACATCTACTGTAAATCCAGTGACGGCTCTGATCTCAGATCAGTAAGGAAACCTGGGTTTCTCAGCCGTTTAGACCAATGAATTTCCATATGGTTTTCATAATTTTTCCGGTGGTTTGCAAATACTGGATGACATATACAAACACACTTAATAAAGATCCCTGAAAAGGATTTTGATTTGACTGTCAGATACCACAGCTCAGAATTAAAAATATTCATTATAAGTGTGTGCAGCAATATCTGATCAACATCAGCTCACCTCTCCCAGCAGGTCTCCATACAGGATTTTAAACACCTCATAGAAGCCAAACTTGCAGAGCCCCTGCATGGAGTAACCGATGAAGGTGGGCGCCCAACCCTTGGCCAATCCTCGCATGCCGTCCTCTCTGATCGTGACCGAGAACCCATTGAAGATGCTCTTGTATTTGGCTGGATCCACCTGAACACAGTGTTCTGTTAATGAAGTGTTAGAACCACACACACCGAGAACCATCACTGACAGAACTTCACCAGGAACAGTGCAGGAACACAGTTAATGGTTTCACTCATGCTGGGTTTCCAAAACAAAATTAATAAAAGTCAACTAAATGTTTTTGTAACTTCTGGATAACATCAGTGGCTCAGGGGTCAAATGAGCAGTTTTTTAAAAATTAATTACGTAACGCGTGTCATCTTTTTTTATCCATGAAACACAAAGATCATCTTTGGCAGAATTTTAGTTCCTGTTTTCTATAACAAAAGTGAAAGTTCTGGACTGCCGAATCATACACATTGGGATATAAAATCATCTACCCAACACCTCATTTGTGTTTCAAACAGTGACAGAATAAGAATGACATGAAGGGGAGTAAATGACAATTGTTTGCCACTGTTTCATGTAGAAACAACACATAAAAACTTTAGTTTTACAACTGATTTGCACTGCAAATCTGCACTGAAAAATATTGCGGCCTTGCTAAAAAATAAATAAAGTGTTAGTCACACCAAGCCTCAAATCCTCGAACATTAGTGACCCCTCGCCACAGATATCATCTCATAAACATGATGATGAGTGGCAGTTTGAGCACAAACCTGGAGCCGACACTTGACCAGATCGAGCGGTACAACAGCCGTGTGAGTAATACCACAGCTCAAGATACCCCCGAAACCGCAGAGGGCGTAGTATTTCGAAGAGCCGAACTCACAGCTATCGCCCGATTCTATGACACGGGGGAACACAGGAACACACAAACATGCTCATGCATCACAACACAACATTTAACATGCTGATGTGGGGTTGCACTGGGGTCATGCCTCACACACACACACACACACTCAGGTGACTCCAGCACACACACACCTGCATTCTGCATTTGACCAGGTCGAGTGGCACCACAGCCGTGTGTGTGGTACCACAGCTGAGAATTCCTCCAAACCCACACAGAACGAGGTATTTCTGTGAGCCAAACTCACAGCTGTCCCCCTCTGAGGAAAAACACGGAATCACGTTCACCCACAGGAAGTCTATGAGGTTTGTTTGGGATTAGCAGAAAAACACACTGGAAGGGTGACCCGCGCGCCCCTCTACTGAACCAGATGTCATAAGATAGAATTCTGTACATCATCTATAATGACTTTTTAAAGTAACAGTCACTTACATTTATCATCACCACACAAAAAAACGTGCTAACCTACAAACTCGGACACAAAACATAGTTAACTGATTTGTTTGTGGTTGACCTTTATATATTCTCTGAAAAACAGAAAGATTAACGTATTTCAAGCAAACGGGAATAAAGTTATTTAAAAGTATATTAAAACGCGACACGTCAATCCATACGTCCAATAAATATAAACAAAGGTATTTAAAGTTATAATTATATGTTAAGCAGATGCGGGACACATGATATTGGACCCGGTTGCGTTCCTAAAACTGAAAGCCAATCAGCGCTCAGCTTACAAATGGCTGAACGCGTTCCTGAGTCAGAGAGCCAATCAGGTTGCGCCTCACTGAGACGTGCAGTACAACAGAGGTCTTGTGTACTAGGACGCTTCAAATAAAGATCGTGTCCCCTAACCGGCTCATGGACATTTACTACACGTCATTTACATAATCACTCACGTTTGAGTCATTAAAATAACTTTATCGTTCAACTTTCGCCCAAAAGGCGTTTAAACGCGTCCTCCATGTGTCCTTCACTGCCCTCCATGAACGCAACGAGGCCCCAAATAACTTAACGCAGCAAACCGGAGCCACATTATAGAACTATTTCATCTATAAAACACGCTACACAAAACAACACGCAGGATTTAGCGAAATGAAGGCATTTTAATGGGGATTTTTCCTAATAACTAGGAAGTACCAGATCTCATCCTGGCTCCTGCTAAGGGATCTAGTTAGCATGATGCTAAGAGTCAGATAGGTAGTTCTCTCTAATATTTTACTGAATCGTTGAATTAATTTGAAAGAACCGATTTGCCATCATGAACTTCTGGGGCATCCGTTTCAAACACAAAGAGCAAATGGAAAAAACGCATGGTTAGATATTATACTGAAACTGGTGATGGTGTAAGTGCGTTTTACTCTTTGTGAGCTAAAATAAGCATGAAAACGGTGTGTATGTTGGTTTCCGGGGGTCTTACCGGACACAGCGGCGGCTGCGAGTCTGCGTTTCTGTGCGGGAGCGTGAGACTGCGGCTCATCGGCTCTCTGCAGGGTGAAGAGCGGGGCGCTGAAGGGGTTCGCCCGGGCAAGCTGGGTCAGCGCGGTCGGGTACATGTCTGATGCTGGGACTGAATGAACAACGATTAACAATCCTCAACAGACACCCCAAACCTTTTAAGCGACTTGTAAAGCATTTAATATCACGTTTTGTCCTCCATCTCTCATCACGAGGTTATATGGAGAGGTCAGAGGTTTTATGATACAATTCGAAACGCATTTAAACACGTTAAAACCCACGTAGCAGAAGACACCAAGAATGCACCCATCGCTACATTAAAACCCCGAAAACGTTTATATAATGTAGGAAAAACGCTTACTTTGGACAAATTATTGCAAAATGGCGCTTCTGTCCTCTCCTCTACCGGCTGCGCATAGAGACAGAGCGACTCAAACCCGCACCGGATAAAAGAACCGCCTGCGTCACTGCAAGCCCCGCCCACTCCACTACAGATCTCACTATAATGAAGGCGTGGCTTATGAATATTCATAATTTCTTTGCTTATTTAATTCAAAAGAACGCGGAAAATGTCACGGTGAAAAGAAATTTGGCACAAAGAAAATTTACTTTACATTATTCCAGTACACTGTCTTTTATAAAAAAATGCATTTTTATTCAAATTTGTTGTATGTAGTCTGTGTGTTATAATGTTATGTTTGGTCCCTGAGTTTTCAGAAACACTCCTCCTGCTTTCGTGTTTTTATATTGGTTAAAATGAATCCGTTTATAAAGTGACAAATTTGTCTTTAGCCAGTAAGTTAGACCCGCAGAGGAAACGTCAAATTGATAGGAAACGAGGGGCGGGGCTTGTTCCGGAGTTGCGTAATCAGATTCCTTCCACCTCAGTCTGTCATTGCTGAACTTTGATTGTGGAACATACATGAGCACAAGTATCGTACATGTATAATCATGTCAGACATGCAAATTGCACAATGTGTAATTTGAAATGCAAAGTGAGGTGTACAGTTCGGTGGTTCTTAAGCATGAACGTGTCTGAAGGTCAAACCTGTTGAAATCAAATATTCCAGGAATGAAACTGTCTCTCTGTGTGACATTAAGATGACCTTGTTGTGGACAAGCTACAAGAAAACACAGAGGTCACCTCCAAGATCTCATTTATTTCACACCAGTACTGCATGGAATCAATAAATACGTCATTCCAAATGGCCAATTTTCCCCACAGTTAGCTGCCTGAATACAAAGTGCAAATATGATTTATTTTGTACCATCTGCTGCCTGACGTACAGCAGACAAAAACAGTTAGTCGTGGAGTCAGTGTGTGTACATTTACAAGTAACCCTTTTTGATTTAAAAAGCTCTTTACAGAAGCCGTTAGAAAAATATTGCAGTTACAAAGTATTTTAACCGATAACAAAATATAAAAGCAAACCCTGCAAACCACAAAATAAAGCTGAAAAGATCACAAACGTATTTMWGACTGAAACGAAGGCAGTTCATACTAATAAATATGAAGTAACTTTCAATTTTAAAAATCACAGCATGGACATGAATTCATAGTTTAGTCAGACTAAATGGTCACATTTGGCATGATTACAGTAAAAACAGAAAAAGGTTCGTGGATTTAAAACTCAGTTCTGGGTTTTTAAACGCCGTCATCGGCGATAATGTCACATCACATTATGAGAACAAAACAAATCACATTGAACGAGTTGTCATGGTGACCGGCGGCCTCTAAGCTTTAACCTTTAAAAAATGGCTTCTAGAAAAGTTCTAGATAACTCACAAATACCAGCCTAGTACTAAAACTAAATGTAATCTGAGCTGGTTAACCAGTAGTTTGAACATTACAATGCTACAACTCATTTCAACAAATGCAATATGAAGCCAAAAGTAGATTCTTTACTACGTTAAACAAAAAACCTTTAATTCGTTAACTGTCGTGATTATTCCGGAAAATGTTTGGGCTGTTTCCTTCAGCCGGCATGTGTGTGCGCTTGCACTGACCATGTCTTGGCACTTACTGTAATCTTTTAAAACCATGCTGGTGAGTCTTCGACTCGTTTTGTGATTCTGTGGTAAAATGATTCACTATTAGCCATCATGAAAAAACACTACATTACATTACGCGGTCGTCTCGACGGTTCCTTTAACAGTAAAATCACGAAGGAGGAAAAAACACGATGCACACAAAGTTAAAAACTATTTAAAAAAACAAGTTTGCTAGACTGAATCTCGATAATCATTCTCTAGACCCTGCCGATGAGCTGCTCTCTGCTGGACCTGCAAACCAGGGCTAGAAAGTCAGTCTGACAGTAGACGCATGCTGCAGGTCAATGACCGAACGATTGAAGGAGCTCATTTCCTATCACCACTGTCTCGACTAATGTAACTGACGATGGGCGTGATCACATTGTGCTGGACGAGCATCCGGTAGGTGCTGATCTGGTCGGCGGTGATGTTCTGGAAGGCATAGAACAGAGACGCAGCCAACGTGAGCACCAGCAGAACCTTCAACCAGAAAAAGAACCAGCGACGGGGTCGGGGATGAGGAATGGGCACGGCGCTGCACACATTCGCGATGGAAGATTTGGTAGCTGTGCAAACGCTCTGCTGCAGGAGCGGTTCTTCAGACCAGAGGTTTAACGGCTTCACTGGACGTCCCGCAGCACCGCGGATCGGCTTCCGACACGTGGCACTGTTCAGATTTAACAAATCACAAATGCCCTCAGCAACAAACTTCTTAAAGTAAACAAGCATCTTAAAGGTGCAGTAAACAAGTTTTAAGAAACGCTGTTTGAATTTCAAACATCTACAATCTAAACAAAGCTTTGCCTTCAAAATAAACTCAAGCAACACAGGTTATGACTAACAGCAGGCAAACACCCCCCCCCTAGCTGATTGGCTAAGGAAGTGTTATGATGTTGTCTGGATCGGTCTGATCCGCTTTGTTTTTCTATACACATGTGCAAACATAATTTTTTTAAACACACAGAACAGATATCTAACAAATCAGAAATGCACCTGTAGGGCCATTTTAAATAGTTATGCAATACTAATGCAAGTTGTGCGATTCATTTGGCCTCGAACAGGCAAGTCTGTGGAAAAGGATGACAAAACAAGGATGAAACATCTTTAGGAGACTCACGTGATTCCAGTGGGCGTGGCAGGTTCATCAGGGAACATTTCCTTCAGAACATCTTCCCCGTCCACAAATGTCTCCTCCACCTGCAAAACATCAGAGCACTGCAGAAGAAACTCCAGAAAGCACTGACACTTAAAGACTACAGAAGCGTGAGGCCTGGTGTCGACACAAAGTTAGATTTGTACTGTAACGATTATCAGACATTTTCTCATGTAATTGTAAACTCGGTCTTTACTTTGGCGCGCTGTCTGCTGCTGGTTCGGGTGGTGACCGGAGTCTTTCCTCTGCTCCGGACCGGCTTTGTTGCTATGGGAACCGGCTCTGGAATTGGATCAACTTCTACAATACAAATCAAAAACAAAACATGAGCAACGAGTTTGTTTTAATTTCAATGCAGAACCAGTAACGCTAACGTTTACCATCTTCTTTGTCACTGTACTGATCTTCAGAGCAGTGTGTGTTTCCGTTCTGGTTTCCGTCTGGTTTGATGGTGATGGCCTCTGGGATGGTGGTGGTCAGTGTGGTCTCCTGATCCAGAAACTGCTGAAGCTTCTTCTCGTACAGCTTCCGTGTGGATCCTGTCGTACAGAAGCGCTCTTATAAACGAACTCAAACCCATCTAACAGAGAAAGCTGAAGAGCTCACCAACAACAGGACCCGAGTGAAGGCCGTATTTCAGAAGCTGAAACTTCAGCTGCTCATCGGTCAGATCGGAAACGTCCTTCTCTTCATCACGAACTGACTTTCTTGTGGCTTTCTGAAAAATTAAGCATCACAAGAAAAACTCACACTTAATATGACACGAATATGAAAAATTAAGCTACTTAACTGCAATAACACAAATAATACGATTATTTATAATGTTATTAAGATTTTAATAATAATGCATTTTAATAATGTGAAACGAAACCATTTAAAGGCGCATTCCAGTGAAAGCTGCACATCGCAGCGTTAATGCAATGTAATGTAATTTAATTACAATAAATTAATTACAAACAAATTAATTAATTTAATCGTAACTAACTTTTAAATAAGATTTTAGTACTTTGTTTTCTTTTACACGTACAAAATTATTTCTGCATAAAATTAAGAGGGTTCTGAATTATTTGACTATTTAATGCACACTATGTATTTATTAGTAGTGTGATGAATATTTCACTACTGTTGTGTTTGCACATATGAGCGCCGTTCACTGTCGCACCTTCCCGGAGCGGCTTCTGTTGGACAGCGGCGGCGGTGTCGTCTCCTCATCGCTGGAGAAAGTGTCTGGAGGAGGCCCGTTCTTCTTGTTGAGCACCGTCAGGTTCTTCAGATACAGCAGAACATACACGTCTTTCCTGCTGTCAGCGCTGGGCAGAGGAACATTGTGGGCCATCAACTCACTCTTCAGTTTCTCTTTCGTGAGCTGCGACGGATCCTCGTGAAATTGCGCCATGCTTGCTTTTTAACCGGAGTGCAATACAAAACACGGCGTTTTACCGACAAAGCGCGAATGCAACTGATACGTTATTACTCGTGGAGTGTTTTATGGCTGAAAATCCCAAATCGCACCGTGCAACTCCGTCTCGCGCTACCGACACACGTCAAACCGGCGCGCGCCCTCCGTTTGAACGTACTCGTGTGATTATATGACAAACGCGACGATCTGTTGTGCGCAAACACGGATCTCTCAGAAGAATGTACATCGACGCCTTTGATCGAAACGAAACGCGACGTTTGGCGGATCGTAAATGCGGATAAAAGTACAAATAGCTCCACGGCTCGGTTCTGGGACCGTGGCACAAAGCTCGACGCTCATTGGTCGACCCGTCCAGTACGGCGCTCTCCTATTGGTTAACGAGGTAGCGCGACAGACGCTCGCCCAAAACAAAGAGCCGCACACAGAGCTGCTGAATCTGACGTCTGCGGTTACACATGCATACTGTCTTCATATGAAGCTCTTTATTATAATACATTAAAAATGATTTATTAAAAAAAAAGAGTGTGTAGAGTTTTTATTTAAAAATACAAATATTACATTTAAAGTGAAAGAATGTTTAGGAGTCAAATGTAAGGATACTGTACAATATGATAACGTTACTGTAGTACTGTCCATTAAACGTATGACAATGTATGTTTGTAAGGCTGTATTTGTTTATCATGTACCTATATTTGCTTAAACTTTCAGTTTAGACAGAAACGCACATAGCAAGACCAAATACATCATTATTTGGAAGAATAACTTAAATGGATAGTTCACTCAAAAATGATAAATTCTTCCATCATTTACTCCCCCTCATATCATTCCCAACCTGTTTTTCTCTTCTGTGGAACACAAAAGAAGATATTGTGAGAGTGTCTCAGTGGTTTTGTGTTCATACAAAGAAAGTCAACGGGTGCCACTGTTGTTCAGTTACCAGCGTACTTCAGAATATCTTCTTTTGTGTTCTTCAAAAGCAAAACAGTCACACAGGTTTGGAATGACGTGAGGGTGAGTAAATAATAGAATATTTTTTTGTCTCTTTAATGCTTCATTTCTGAGCTCAGAGGAAGTACAACATTGATTCCTAAAGATGGCAGCACACACTGCATTTCAGCAAAACACTCTGCTGTGACAGGACACACACTGAAGGTCAAATGCATGACATGCATGAAGTATTATAAATCACACAGCACTGTAAAGACACGCATGAAGTATTATAAATCACACAGCACTGTA
>JAZGTJ010005451.1:0-27488 GCA_036877575.1 Botia almorhae | reverse complement strand
AACAAACCTGGAGCATGACAGAGGCTGAGGTTTTTGTCTGAACTCAAATGAAGGTAATGTTTCTTTACTGCGAACTGGAAAAACTGCTCCAATAGTTAAGTCTCCATCCTTTGAAAACAGTGGGTGTTTAGGGTCTCCCATCATTCGGCAAGGGGTGTCTTCTGTCTTTGCATTAAGGTGATGGAAAAGCAGGAGTGTGTATAGAAAAAAAAGCATCCTAAGGACTGAGTTCTCCTGAAGCTGCAAAACACAATTGACCCGATTCTCTAATGGCTCTATTTTTATAGACGTAATATGAATAAACAATACAATACGTAGCCATAGGACGTGACCTCATAGGGCAGAGCATAAGACAAGTCAAGCAGCGGTGGAATAGTTGTCTGTGTAGTATCTTCACATTCATTTTCCTTTTTAGAAACATAAACATGGGTGTTATTTATCTTCTCTTACAAAAACCCAAACATAAACAACTAATAAACAACAATTTTTTTATTTTTATACTTGTTGCGTGGAAAGAAAGTCACAGAAAATATGTTTTACTTATTTGCTTACACAGGAAGTTGACACCTGTTAAAATAGGCATATATGACATAATAAGGGGGTACATTATCAGTGGGTAATAATTTGTAAAGCTGTGAATAAATCAGTGAATGCTGGACATTTCTATGATTGTAGGGAACTTATACTGTATTTTATACTGTATTTAGCTGCTGTATGTATTGCATTCTCCAGTTTTCCTTTATCTTTTACTTGACTTTAAGCAAGGCAAGGGAATTTTATTTTTATATTTACAAATAACTGCAACAAGATGCAGAAAAATAAAAAAAGAATACCATAATAAAAGCAAAGAATAACAAAATATTAGATGGAAAACAGATATTAGATGGCTGTTAAAATATTAGATGGAATATTAGATGGAAAACAGATATTAGATGACTATTAAACAGAAAAAAAGGAAAACAAATGTGTGTATAAATTTTTCTCTTTAACACAAACAGAGTTATATTTAATGATATCATGACTCTTCTCTGCTTTGTAATGGCAACGAATAATGTTTATTATTTTAAAGCACCAAAAAACGTCATTAAAATAATCCAAATGACTTAGGTGGGTTAATGTCTTCTGAAGCAAAAGGTACATTTGTTAATAAATATTTTAAGCTTATTAAGCGAGTGATACATCAGGTATGTAAACAAACAGGTCAGTGTGCTAAATCCGAATACTGCTGCATGTCAATAATGTAGAATCTCACTTGTTCCCGCATAGTCATGTGTCATGATGAAAATTTTTGTATAAAAACCAATAAATTTTGACTATTGACGTGCAGCAGTATTCGGATTTATCACTCTATTTATCACTCTTTATACTCTATTTACATGGCTATGGCCATACTATTTCATAATCCTCGTGTCACACGTTGTATTCTTTGACATTTGTTTGAATAATATATGTTTCGAATTAGAAATGCTTGCTTTGGTTGTCATTGTGTATTGTTTATTCATTCGGCCATGTAAAGGGAAGTGACTGTTACGATGTAATTTAAGTAATGTGAATTGCAGGATGTAGGTGCGGGAAAGGTTTGATGTTTTTATTTTGAAATTGTCATTTCCTGTTTTGTACGTCACTTGAGCTTAGTTGCATATCTACCTGTTAGTTCTACAGTGGGGTAGGATGGAAGGGTGTGAGTAGCTGAAGCGCTCACTTTCTGTTGATTTTTTTGTTTCGTTTTGTCTGTTTAATATAATTTCATTTAATTTCAGTTTTATACTTTACTGATATCATTTATACTATATTGCTCCTTTCATTGTTGTAAATAAAACTTCCTGTTATTGCATCGAAATGTGTCACGGATGCTTTTCCAACTACTCAGCCTCTCAGTGGATATTGGTCACCAGTATAATTTAGTCAACAGAAAAGGCTATCTTGGATCTTTGGAAAGGATTGCTCCCACACCACCTATGAAACGCTAATGTGCACACTGAAGCCAAACAACGGATTTTGTATTCTGTCGGCAGACGAGGTATGTTGGCGGTTTGCTTTGTTTGGTTGTAGCATTGCTGCGTGTTGAATGCGAAGACGCACGTTTTGCCGTAAGGAGTTTGTGTGCTGCTTTGGTGGATGAATTATGATCGTGGAATTAAGTATAAGTTTGCTATGTGCTTGTTATTGCGCTATGGTGCAGCACCCATTCATGAAGTTATTGATGTGATGGATTGTGCGAGTTGAGTTCGATGCTGGAATTGCGTTGCTTCAATGAAAACATGCATTACAGAAAGAAGAGGAGGAGCTGAGAAGGAACAAATGGAGCTTGACACTAAAATCGCTGTCTCAATGGCCAAGATGAAAGTATATAGTGGTGAGAGATCTGAACCAAGTGAAATGAATTATCCAATGCCTCACAGATAAAGAATACAGGAACTAAATATTTTTATCCTAATGTGGACACATTTTTATCTTCAAGTTCACATGTAGAATCACAACATTCTCTTGCATCTCCTATACAGACTCAGGTAGCACCAAAGAATAAAAAAAAAATAATTTTTCTACTTGGACAGTTCAGCAGCAGCAACAAATTGTTTGATCTAAAACAAGGCCAACCTATTCTGCAGTACTACCTTGTATCAGTTATGATAGTAGACGTGAGCATGGATCACAATTGCAAGATGGCCATGTACCATGTTTGCCGGATGAATTGAAAGAAGGAAATATTCAATATTCAATATAAAAATATTCAATATTTGCTTATTGACAAGCAAAATGAGATTTTTGGTCCAACAGAACACCTTGTCTTCACTTCCACCAAGGGAAGTTTCATTCTTTGATGGAGATCCATTGCGCTACCACGACTTTATGCAAACCTTTGAAGAGGTGGTGGAAAAGAAATCAAGTGGCTATGCAGATTGTTTGCATTTCCTGGAACAGTATACTAAAGGGCAACCTAGGGAACTTGTTAGGAGCTGTCAACATATAATTTCTTCACAAGGGTACATAAGGGCCAAGGCTTTGCTCAAGGAGCACTTTGGCAATGAAGTAAGGATAGCATCAGCATATATGGAGAAGGCTCTCTAATGAAAAATGATCAAATCTGAGGATGCTATGGCTTTGCAGGACTGTGGTATATTTCTTAGGAGTTGCTGCAACGCTAAACAGAATATTCGTTACATGAATGATTTGAATCTTGCCCAAATGCAGGTTATTCTTGGAAAACTTCCTTATAAGCTCAGAGAAAAATGGAGGATAGTGACAGCTTGTTTTTCTTACATTGTTACATAGTTATAGATCCAGTATTTGGAAACATTCAAGATGTTTTGCCTAGTGGAGGTAGAAGCTTGAATACCAGATCACCTCGTTCAAAATCCAGGAGTAGTTTTGCTACTACGGTCACTGCTACGCCCAAAGGAAAGGAATGCAGTAAGACATTTGTGAACAAGATCTGTCTCTTCTGTGAAGGAGAACATAATTTGGATTCTTGTAACAAAATCTCACAGAGAAAAGATGAGTTTCCTGAAGAAGAAGGGGATTTGCTTTGGCTGTTTATGTAATGGGCATATCAGCCGTGATTGTAAGGAGAGAAGCGTATGTAAGATATGCCACCTCAAACATCCAAGTCTTCTTCATATTCTTTCACCAGAGAAAAAAGGCACTCAGTGTGGTAAAGACACAGAATCTAAGCCTACAGTGGGCAGTACTTTGGTTTCAATTCAATCTAGTGGTCTTACTGGGGCTGGCATAGATAATTGTGCATTGTCTTGTTCCTGTATGTGTGAAATCGAAGAAAGGAGGCACGGGGGTGACAACTTTTCTGGATTCTGGAAGCTCAGTGTCTTTCTGCACTGAGTTTGATGACCAAGTTAATATTCTAATGAGAACCATGAATCAAAATAAATCTGTCTCCTGTTATGTTTTTAACGATTTGGAGGTGTCAGGTTTGAATCAAGAACATTTATGTGCTTTACCAGAGGTATACACACAAAAGACTATGCCTGTAGACAAATCTAACATTGCCACACAAAATGATCTTGCTTGTTGGCCTTATTTAAGCCACGTGTTTGCCATCAATTGATGCTGGTGTGGAAGTGTTGAATGGTGCTAATGTGGCAGAGGCATTGGAGCCATGGCTGATTATTCGTAGTCAAGACAATGGCCCATATGCTATAAGGACCATGTTTGGATGGGCAGTTAACGGACCAGTTAAGCAGCTGGAGGAGCATGTTGCTGAGGACCATCTTCACATGACTGTTAATAGGATCACGGAAATGAAGTTAAATGATTTGTGGGATCAACAATTCAAGGTTGACTTTCCTGAATGTGTTCAAGAAGAATAAACAGGAATGTCAATGGAAGATCACCAGTTTATGGATTTTGTGTCACATTCTGCCAAGCTTATCCATGGCCACTATCACATTGGTCTTCCACTTAGAAATGAAAAGGTAGCCATGCCAAATAAAAGAGCAATTGTGGAACAACGTGCCCTGAATCTTTGAAGAAAGTTTCAAAGAAATGCTCTTTTTCATGCAGATTATACCACCTTTATGGAAAATGTCATCTCCAGGCCATGCTGAAAAAGTTCCCACAGCAGAACTGGAAGGACTGGACGGACGTTTATGGTATATACCTCACCACGGGGTGTATCATCCCAAGAAACACTGAAGAAAACACTGTTTGAGGAACATCACTGAATGAACATCTGCTGCAAGGTCCAAATTTAACTAGTCCTCTAATGAGTGTTTTGGTACGATTCAGAATGGCATATGTGGCCATAATGGCTAACATAGAGTCAATGTTCCACCAAGTCAGGTGGAAGGTGCATTCTAAAGATTGTGGTTTCTTGAGGTTTTCTCTGGTAGCCAGGAGGAAACATTGATGGCAGTCTGGAAAAGCACAGAATGTTGGTTAATTTATTTGGAGCAACATCATCTCCAAGTTGCTCAAGTTATGCACTGAGAAGGTGTGCAGAAGACCATAAGGATCTGTATGATGCCAAGACAGTAGATGTTGTCTACAATAACTTCTATGTAGACGATTGTCTTGTATCTGTGCCTACAGATTTGGATGCTGTGCAGTTGTACCAAAGGCTCACTGAGATGTGTAGAAGAGGTGGATTTCGTTTGACGAAATGGATAAGTAACAGCCGCACTGTGTTGAATGCCATACCCGAGGAAGACAGAGACAAGAAAGTAAAGAATTTAGACTTATTTTAGAGGAGAATAACACCTTCCAGGTGTAGATCCAAGATGGTGACACACACAGATACAGCGGCTACTGGTGCTTTTATGTCTTTAAATGTAGTCTGTTCATCTCAAAACAGTTTAGATTTACCACTATCTGACAAAGTAATCAATATAAAACACATCTACGATCGTCAAAGCCTTTTGGACGTTGGAAATGCATACAAACACCAACTCTCGTCAGTGACTACTGAGAAGACTACTGAGAGACTACTGAGCCAGGCTAGGGGCTAACCCCACCAGACCGGCACTAACAACACTCGTGCTCTTAAATGTTCCCTTACTAGAAAATAAACTGGACTTAATCGAACTCAGTCAGTCTACACAGCATGAGGCAAGAGATTGTTGTGTGTTTGTCTTTACTGAAACATGGCTAAACTACAACATTCTGGGCTCTGAGCCTGCTACCAAGTGGACAGAGACACAGCACTGTCTGTTAAGACTCGTGGTGGGGGCTTGTGTGTGTATGTCAACAAAAAATGGTGTAACAATGCTGCAGTAGTGTCAAAACACTGCTCATCGCTGGTGGAGTTTATGTTTGTGAAGTGTTGACCATTCTATCTGCTGTGGGAAATCACAGCCATTGTAACATTCACGGGGAATGTTATTTACATTCCCCCGTGTGCAAACACTACGGACGCGCTTCGCGAGCTGTACTCAACCTTAACCACGCAAAATTAAAGACAGTGTTGCCGAAGTTCTACAAACATGTGAACTTTGCAACAAGGGGAAATAACACACTGGACTTTTTTTTACACAACAAAGAAGAACGCGTACAAAGCTGAACCCCGGCACCACCTCGGATACTTAGATCACATCTCAGTTATGCTAATCCCAGCATATAAACCACTTCTGAAACTCATCACAATTTGGCCAGACAATGCTACCTCAACACTACAAGACTGCTTTCAGTGCACAGACTGTAACATCTTCAAAGAGGCGGGCACCTACAATAACCACACAGACCTGCACAAATATACTGAAACGGTGAGTGCCTATATCAAAAAGTGCATTGATGATGTGACAGTCACCAAGACCATCACTACACGTGCAAACCAGAAGCCGTGGATGACAACAGAGGTTTGTGGGCTGCTAAAGACCAGAGTTGAATCTTTCAGATCGGGAGATAAAGCAGCCCTCAAAACAGCAAGATCCAATCTGTCCTGTGGCATCATGCAAAACGATCATATGCTCAAAAAAATCAATAATTACTTCACGAACAGCAGAGACACATGGAGCCTGTGGCAAGCCATTCAGTCCATCACTGACTACACATCCCTTCCAGATGCACTTAACCACTTCTATTCACGGTTTGAAATGCAGAACGACACACCTGCACAAAGACTGCCCATACCCCACGACGACCAGGTGCTCTGTCTGTCTCCAGCCGTAAAGAAGACCGTATCTAGGATTAACCCACGCAAGGCTGCGGGTCCTGACAACATACCTGGCCGTGTACTGAGAGACTGTGCTGCACAGATATCTTCAACATCTCACTGTCCCAGGCAGTTGTCCCCACTTGTCTCAAAACCACAACAATCATACCGGTACCAAAGAAATCACCTGTGTTCTGTCTAAATGACCACTGTCTAATAGCACTGACTCCAATTATGATAAAGTGCTTTGAGAGGTTAGTCATGGACAACATCAAAACCACCTAGAAAACAAAGACTCTATAGTAGAATGCTGTTCATCGACTTCAGCTCAGCATTCAACACAATAATCCCACAACAGCTCACAAACAAACAAATCCTGCTGGGCCTGAACACCTGAACACATCGAGCACAACCACACTGAGCACAGGTGCCCCACAAGGCTGTGTGATCAGCCCGCTGCTCTTCACGCTGCTGACTCACATCTGCACTGCCAAGTTCAGCTCCAACCACATCATCTAATTTGCTGATGACATGACAGTGATAGGTCTCATTAGCAATAACGATGAAACATTCTACAGAGAGGAAGTGGCACAGCTGGCTGAATGGTGTGACATTAACAACCTGTCCCTCAATGTGAGCAAGACAAAGAAGGTTGTGATGGACTTCAGAAGAAACTCCACTGACCATCGACAACTTGACTGTGGACAACTTGATTGTTTAAGAAGGATGACTTATATTCTCGACGAAGGTGGCATCAAATTCAATATATGGCAGATTTATTTTGGAAGAGATGGATTAGGGAGTATCTGCCTAATCTTCAAGAACGGCAGAAGTGGCTGGTTAAGAATCGCAACTTTCACCTGGGAGATATTGTGCTCATAGTGGATAAGACTTTACCAAGGAGTTCATGGATCATGGGCAAAGTTATTCAGATCATGCAAGATAAAAGAGGATTGACACGTCAAGAAAAGATCAAGACCAAAAGCACCTGCTTGAACCGGCCCTTCACTAATATTTGCCTCCTTCTTGAAACTGAGGATTTTTAAACCGACTGACTGACTTGTGACTTATGAGAGCTCTCAAATGACTTACTGAAGACTGTTGACTATAGACTGTTTGAGTGACATTGACTTGTTGATTTTTCTCGAACTGATTATGGACACTACTGATATATTGAAGAACTGGACATTTACACTTACACACAAACACACATATTTTTCAGTTTTATACATTTATATTTGTGAAAATAGAATGATTTGTATGTATACTTGTATCATGTATCAATTTTGTTTTGTGATGATTATTACAGCTATGTAGCGTAATAATCAGGGGCTGGAGTGTAGGTACGGGGTTTTATGTCTTTTATTTTGAAATGGTAATTTCCTGTTTGGTACGTCACTTGGGCTTAGGTGCATATCTACCTGTTAGTTCTACGGTGGGGTAGGATGGAAGGGGGTGAGTAGCTGGAGCGCTCACTTTCTGTTGATCGTTTTGTTTCGCTTTGTCTGTTTAATATAATTTCGTTTATTTTCAGTTTTATACTTTACTGATATCATTTATACTATATTGCTTTCATCGTTGTGAATAAAAATCCTGTTTTTGCATTAAAAACGTGTTATGGATGCTTTTCCAACTACTTAGCCTCTCAGAGGATATTGGTCGCCGCTATACAGGATTTAGGGGCTATTCACACAGAATGTGTTTTTGTGATTAAAATTGTGAGATGAAACACTCAGGAATGATTTTGAAAAAGGCAGCGTAAAATGCGAGGGTCTTGAGATGCTCTTTTGAGGCATGATGCAATAACGAACATAAGAGCAAAACAGCAGAATACATAGCTAGTATTTTTAGACGAAAAAATGAAAATAAACAAACTGATGATGGCATTTGACCTTGATAAAAACTGTCACAGCTCAGAGATTGGGTTCACCCCAACTTCCGACGCAGAGAACACTTGCCCCACCCCCGGGGTCTTCTGATTGGTTCACTGTTCTGCATCTGACATTGATGAGCAGCACTTCATGTAGAAGTTATTTTTATTTGCGTCATTACATCAGATGTTTCTATTTGCTTGTTAAAAGAAAACTCTCACCAAGAATACAAATTCTTCCATAATTTACATAATTTATATTATCCTCATGCTATCCTAGATGTTTATGACTTTCTTTCCCCAACCAAAAACAAATCAGAGTTATGTGTAATAATACCCAGCTCTTCCCAACTTTAAAATAGCATTGATCCGATTTCAGCATACTGAAGTTCCAAAACAAGCATTCACCCATCATTAAAGTAACCAGTATGACTCCAGTGACTTAATACATGACTTCTAAAGCCAAACGAGAAGTTTGTGAGAAAAAAAGCCTAATATTTTGAGGATATTTAGCGATTGTTAAATTGTGTATCCAAGATCAGAGCACTAATTTTAAATATGACAGCACATATGGTGTGTCTCGTGACTGCGAGTTTCATCAGACACAAGAGAAACAATTAGATTTGCAGTTATTGAAGAGGAGCCGGCATCCCATCACGTTGGGGGTACTCATACATACATATATGTTTATATTCAAATGTGACATATCGATAGTTAATAAAAACTCAAAACATTAATCTTTTTCTCTCACAAATGTAGCATTTTACGTCAGAAGAGCACTGGGGTAATTTGCATTATTTAAATGATTTTTTACTCTGGTTTGCCTGTCATGTTACAGTAATACTCTTCACCCTTTGTTGTAAAACTGCAGATCAGAGACAACCTAAGGACAAGCATGACAGTGACTGGCCCTCCTTTATTCTTGTGTCAAACTTGGAGCATTATTTTCGAATTTAATTGACGTAATCATGTGGGCACACTTATTTTTTCTGAATGTATCTAAAATTGTAGCGGTAACTGTTTCTTTCTAAATTACACAGTTGCATGATTTTTGTCCAAACAAAAAAACAAATAAACCATTGAAATATAAATATGTTTGTTTATTTTTCAGTATGACTTTTTTATGTTTTTCCCATCAAATGTTGCTTTGTATTTTGTTCAGGCATAAACAGGATGATGTAACATTTAGGTGCAAATATGCAGAATAATAAACCAAAGCTTGAGGCTAAAATGGCAAATATCTCTACAGCTACAGTAAATTTTCCAGGGGAACTAACATAAGATGGGATAAATGTGATCCACACGGCACAGAATATGAGCATACTGAATGTGATGAATTTAGCTTCATTGAAGTTACCAGGCAGCGTTCGAGCCAGAAAAGCCAGAATAAAGCACAAAAAAGCCAGAAGACCAATATAACCCAGCACAGCCCAGAAACCTATAGCAGAACCCAGACTACACTCAAGAATAATCTTCTCCTTATAATATTTCATATTTTTATAGGGAAAGGGAGGAGATATTGTTAGCCAAAGCAAACAGATAAGGACCTGTATAAGTGTAAAGGAAAGAACACTAAGTCTCTGTTGTACAGGCCCAAACCATTTCATGACATTACTTCCTGGAAGTGTGGCCTTAAAGGCCATTAACACCACTATTGTTTTCCCCAGAACACAGGAGATACAGAGGACAAAAGTAATCCCAAACGCTGTGTGACGTAACATACAGGACCACTCAGTGGGGCGACCAATGAATGTAAGTGAACAGAGAAAACACAGAATCAATGAAAAGAGCAGCAGGAAGCTCAGCTCTGAGTTGTTGGCTTTAACTATGGGGGTATCCTTCTTACTGTAAAACAAGATGGCCACCAGAACAGTTATTCCTACTCCAAACAGTGAGAAAAAGACTAGCACCATACTCATAACTTCTGTAAATGATAGAAACTCTACAGCCTTTAGCACACATTCATTTTTCTCAGCATTAGACCAGTATTCCTCTGGACACTGCTTGCAGTTATTTGAATCTGAAAGAACAAATTGTGATCACTATAGTTAAAAACCAAAGGGAATACATTCAATTTATGATCTCCCTCGATAAGAAACTGTATCCTGAACAGTAGGAGAATAGCACAAAAAGTTGAAACTCACCAATTTTCTTTTGAATTTAGAGATAGACTGAAGTTTACCTGTCTCATTACTTATTTCTCCATCTGCACATGGAATACAGTCATAACAGCAGACAGGTCTTCCTTTCTGTGTGGCCTTCCTAGTTCCTGGAGGACAGCTCTCACTGCACACAGACCTTGGCTTCTACATGGAAACATACATAATACCTGTACATTATTTATACAGACTACAGAAGAGAAATGTGGCAATAATATTGAGCAGATACAGAGTATTGTTTTTGAAACATAAAATATGCATTTAAAATGGAAGCTAAAAAACGTGTATTGTAAATATAACAAAAATAAAAAAATAATTGATGTTGTTATTGTTTTTGTTCTGTTGTCAATCATTTATTTATTTCAATTTAATCATTTATTATCATTAATTATATGGTATACCAATAAATAAACACAATTTTTATATATTTACCAAAATGTATTTGCTAGAAAAGCCCACAAATGGCTCAGAATGAAGATATTTTATCAGAACATTTTGCAGAATAACACATTAAAGATAATATTAGGGAGAACTTGAGAGAATGTTTATCCCTGTCCACCCAGTAATTAATAAAATGTCTGTTTCCCAAATTATTGAAGGAGTTAAATCATAGACAAATCAGCAATGCGATATGCTTTATGTAAAATATATAAAGTGAACTTTGCATTGTATTTTGTTGTAGCTTTGGTTCTTATTTTTTTTCAAATACCCTGTAGCATAAATAAATTGTTGCTGTTCACCTCCAGCTGTCCTCCAGCCCAGATTATGTTTTGAGTGTTAATTGCAAAGCGTTCGTGAGGGGGCAGTGAGGCGTCATAGTAACCCACTGCTCTAAACTGGAATGATCCATTTGAATCCTGCTGCCAGTTCACAACTTCATACTGGGCTACTGCAGCACCAGTGCTGTCAAACCACACATTATCTCCAAATTTTACAGTGAAATTCACCTTTTTCAGAGCCTCAACCACCTAGTGAAAAGACAAATGTAGATCATTATATTGCAGCAGTTTAACACAAACTAAAATGCTCTTTTTTCACTTCCTTTTTTCGTGTTTACCTGCTGTGGTTGTATTATCGGTGCTTTTACACAAACTTGTTCTTTACACTTGAGCTGACTGTGTAGTGCATAAGCCACAGCATACACTGCTTTGTATACATTATGTGAAAATCTTTGTTCAGGCACATCTTTATTGTAGTTTCTCAGCTCAAGAAAATCTTGAAATCTGCTACAGTTTAATTCAGCTGGAGAAGAATTCATATTACCATTCCAATTCTGTGGACATGGAAGAACTGTTTCCCAGAATGACTTAATAACATAATCTGAAAACCCTTCAATATGGATTTTTCTCAGTGCAAACCCCAGTGACCCTCCCATCACACGAAAACTGCTTGGAGTGATTAAATCCCTTGAAGCTATCCATCCAAACACTCCAATCATTTGGAGGCCTGTAATGTTCTGAATACTCATCTGATCAATTAATAATCCCATCTCAAAAAATGCAACAAATGCAACAATCACTTTTGCTGTGCCTTGTTTCATTGTTTTTACCACTTTTTGGAGTTTTTCAGGTTCTGTTCGATAGAATTTCACGGAGTACTCTACACAAATCCCCTCCTTCTTTGCTGCATTCAGAAAAATGTCCATTCCATTATTTCCATACTCATTGTCACTGTTCACAGCTCCCACCCAAGACCAGCCTAAATTCTTGACCAGGAGTGCAAGTGCTCTGCCCTGGTGATAATCACTAGACATCGTTCTGAAGAAAGAAGGGTAATCTTTCCTATTACTGAGACACTCACATGCAGCTGAGTGACTTATCTGAAATGGAGATCACAATAAACAGTTAAACAGTCATCAGTATGTTGATTTTGTCAAACTTGTACTGTTGTCACAACTTACCACTGGGATTTTAAAAGGTCCTGTTGTTCTGGCCAGAATAATTGTGGTGGCTGACTCTGTTTCTCCAATAATAGCATGTATAGGAGATTGTCCATTGCATCTGTCACCTGCTACAGTCTCCTGACCATTCATTACTGCCATAGTTGCACTCATAGATGACAGTCTTGAAGCACATGTATCATAGATTCTATAACCAATAGAAACATTTGGGAGCAAAGTCTCATTTCTGTTTATCTCCTCAATTGCAAATATCATGATTTGAGCCAGCCGAAAATCTCTAAGACTCACACTGTGAAAACATTAAACCAGTAGTTTAAAAACATCAGTTTGTTAAAAACATCTTTAATAGTTTTTAATGTAACAAACCTGGAACATGACAGAGGTTGAGGTTTTTGTTTGAACTCAAATGAAGGTAATGTTTCTTTAGTGTGGACTGGAAAAACTGCTCCAATAGTTAAGTCTCCATCCTTTGAAAAGAGTGGGTGTTTAGGGTCTCCCATCATTCGGCAAGAAGTGTCTTCTGCTTTTGCATTAAGGTGATGAAGAAGCAGGAGTGTGTATATAAAAAAATGCATCGCAAAGACTAAGGTCACCTGCAGCTGCGATATACAATTTTCCAGATTCTGTATCAGCTGCATTTTATAGACAGTGAATATGAATGAGCAATACGTAGCCAATGACCTCATAGGGCAGAGAATGAGTCATGTCAAACAGTTGTGGAATAGATGCCTGTGTACCATCTCGCTATGCATTTTCAAAAATAATTTTCTTTTTAGGTTTTTTAATTTGTTGCATAGAATGACATCACAAAAATAAGTAAACATGTTTTACTTTTTGTTGATTACATGGGAAAATTAGGGACTACATTATCAGGGTGTAGTAATTTGTTAACCGGTGCATTTAGCAGTAAACACTGGAAGATTTGACTGGAAGAAGTGACTTTTCGAAACACTAATTATTGTATGTACGCTAATCCAGAAAATTACAACCAAGGCCCTTTAGTAAGAGTACATCTGATTAAGACGTACATTTTACTTCGCTTTAGCCTGCTAAATTCTCATTAACATAAGTAAATCAATTTTCTTTCCTCTTAGGTTCTTTCATAAAGCTTGCATTATATGATCACTGTTTGGAAGTTTATAAGAAGGTTAGGTCATGTGCAAGTCTAGGTCATGTGATGTAGTACTGTGCACCACATAGCCTTAAAAGAACACCTGCATTGGAAGTCATTAGTTTCTCTCTAAAGGCCAGTCTGCAGGAAGGCCAAGCAGGCGTGACTTTTGTGTGGCGACACAATGCATTGTCATGTGTAACCTGAATTGTTCCCTTTAAAGAGTTCCCTTTAGTGTCACGGTGTTGACGGTGGTTATTATTGGGGAATGTTAATGCTCACTACAGTAGACTGAGGGAAGCTCTGCCCCAGATGCTGTGAAACACTAACACTAAGACCATCAGGAGCAGAGAAAGATACTGTCAATACTGTTGAATAAGTCTAAACTGTAAAATCTAATAAATGTCTATGGAGAAGATCATCCCTAGACAGTGCCTTGACAATGCTAGACTGCTAGTGGAGTGGGCTCTAAAAACCAGGGGTGACACTGTGTCACAGGCTTTATAGGCCAGGGCAATAGCATGCATAATTTAGTGTAATTCAGTGTGATCTATTGGCAGTAGACATCATAAATCAGTGTCTTAATCTCTTATGTCACAGTTTCATACGCTTAAACCATTTTATTATTAAAGCTTTAAAATGTAACATTTGCTCCAGTAGTGATTAAAGCATAAAAGTGCAAATTACTTGGGGAGTAACATTTTTTGGTAATTACATGAGTTTCACTTCAGTTCTGTGCTTATCGGCAATTAAATCATGCGTATACATCAGAGAAGGACAAGCGCACCCAGAGTAACAAGTGATTGTTATATCAGAGGGAATGTCTCTAACAACATCAATCCTGAGAGCCCCTAAAAATACAAATGAAAGAAAAAATGGGGATGTTCATAAATAACCCTCAAAAGCAGGTTAAGTAGCACACAATATAGAAGAAAAGTAGACAAAAATCACAGAGACTCGGGGCCCTCCTTTATTCTTGTGATAAAACTAGATTTATGTTAGTCAGTGTCATAGTGGGAGAAATGTGATCAAATTCATTCATGTCATCATGTGTAATAATTTCTTTTTAATACATTAGAACATTTAGTGGCATAACTGTTTCCTGATATAAATTACACAGTTCCATGATAATATTGTAAAAATGTTTGGGTATAATGAGCTTATAATGAGTGTTAATGTGTATAATGAGTGTAAATGTGTTTGTCATTTTGTTTTAATGTTTTTAGTCCTTTTTCTTTAAGTAAAATAATCTGTAAAACATCTGCAATGTTAACATAGCCATGTTTGTTTTTTCTCAGTAGGATTTAGTTTGTGATTTTACCATCAGATGTTGCTTTGTATTTTGTTCAGGCTTAAACAGGATGATGTAACATTTAGGTGCAAATATGCAGAATAGTAAACCAAAGCTTGATGCTAAAATGGCAAATATCTCCACAGCTACAGTAAATTTTCCAGGAGAACTAACATAAGATGGAATAAATGTAATCCACACAGCACAGAATATGAGCATACTGAATGTGATGAATTTAGCTTCATTGAAGTTATCAGGCAGCGTCCGAGCCAGAAAAGCCAGAATGAAGCACAAGAGAGCCAGTAGACCAATATAACCCAGCACAGCCCAGAAACCTATAGCAGAACCCAGACTACACTCAAGAATAATCTTCTCCTTATAATATTTCTTATTTTTATAAGGTAAAGGAGGAGATATTGTTAGCCAAAGCACACAGATGAGAACCTGTATAAGTGTAAAGGCAAGAACACTGAGTCTCTGTTGTACAGGCCCGAACCATTTCATGACATTACTTCCTGGAAGTGTGGCCTTGAAGGCCATTAACACCACTATTGTTTTTCCCAGAACACAAGAAATACAGAGGACAAAGGTGATCCCAAACGCTGTGTGGCGTAACATACAGGACCACTGTGTGGGGCGACCAATAAAAGTAAGTGAACACAGAAAACACAGAGTCAATGAGAAAAGCAGCAGAAAGCTTAGCTCTGAGTTGTTGGCTTTAACTATGGGGGTGTCCTTCTTACTGTAAAACAAGATGGTCACTAGCACAGTTAATACTACTCCAAACAGTGAGAAAAAGACTAGCACTATACTCATAACTTCTGTAAATGATAGAAACTCTACTGCTTTTAACACACATTTATTTTTCTCAGCATTAGACCAGTATTCCTCTGGACACTGCTTGCAGTTATTTGAATCTGGAAGAAAAGATTGTGATCACTATAGTTAGAGACAACAGGAAATATATTCCATCTATGAACTGTTAGTAGGAGAATAGCACAAAAAGATGAACTAATCTGTTTTTTTAAGTTTGAGATGGACTGAAGTTTACCTGTCTCATTACTGATTTCTCCATCTGCACATGGAATACAGTCATAACAGCAGACAGGTCTTCCTTTCTGTGTGGCCTTCCTAGTTCCTGGAGGACAGCTGTCAGTGCACACAGACCTTGGTTTCTAAATGGAAATATACATAATACCTGTACATTATTTATACATAATACAGAAGAAAAACATGTCAATAATACTAAGAACAGAATATTGTATTTTGAACCATAAACTGTACAAAACGGAAGCTAAAAATTGTGTATTGTAAATACTTTAACAAAAAAGTGTTTTATTCAGTTACCAATCATTTTTCATTTCATTTTAATTATTAATTATCATTGATTATATGTTAATATTATATATATATCAATTAAAACATTGAAATAAACATAACTTTTTGCATCAATCAATATCTATGTCCTAGAAAAGCCCACAAATGGCTTAGAATGAAGATATTTTGACATTTCTGTAGACTAACAAATTAAAGAGAATATTAGGGAGAACTTGAGAGAATGTTTATCCCTGTCCATCCAGAAAATAATTGTTTTAAATATTTGTTTTCTGAATCATTAAAAGAGTTGAATCATAGATTTTGTCAAATCAGCCTTGACATGCGATATGCTTTACGTAAAATATACAAGTGAACTTTGCATTGTATTTTGTTGTAGCTTTAATTCTTATTTTTTTAAATACCCTGTAGCATAAATAAGTTGTTGCTCACCTCCAGCTGTCCTCCAGCCCAGATTATGTTTTGAGTGTTAATTGCAAAGCGCTCGTGAGGGGGCAGTGAGGCGTCATAGTAACCCACTGCTCTAAACAGGAATGATCCATTTGAATCCTGCTGCCAGTTCACAGCTTCATACTGGGCTACTACAGCACCAGTGCTGTCAAACCACACATTATCTCCAAATTTTACAGTGAAATTCACCTTTTTCAGAGCCTCAACCACCTAGTGAAAAGACAAATGTAGATCTTTATATTTCAGCAATTTAACACAAACTAAAATGCTCTTTTCTCACTTCCCTTTTTCGTGTTTACCTGCTGTGGTTGTATTATCGGTGCTTTTACACAAACTTGTTCTTTACACTTAAGCAGACTGTGTAGTGCATAAGCCACAGCATACACTGCTTTGTAGACATTACTTGAAAATCTTTGTTCAGGCACATCTTTATTGTAGTTTCTCAGCACAAGTAGATCTTGATATCTGCTGCAGTTTAATTCAGCTTGAGAAGAATTCCCATCTCTCTGTGGGCATGGAAGAGCTGTTTCCCAGAATGACTTAATAACATAATCTGAAAACCCTTCAATATGGATTTTTCTTACAGCAAACCCCAGTGACCCTCCCATCACACGAAAACTGTTTGGAGTGATTAAATCCCTTGAAGCTATCCATCCGAACACTCCAATCATTTGGAGGCCTGTAATGTTCTGAATACTCATCTGCTCAATTAATAATCCCATCTCGAAAAATGAAACAAATGCAATTATCACTTTTGCTGTGCCTTGTTTCATTGTTTTTACCACTTTTTGGAGTTTTTCAGGTTCTGTTCGATAGAATTTCACAGAATACTCTACACAAATTCCCTCCTTTTGTGCTGCATTCAGAAAAATTTCCATTCCATTGTTTCCATAGTCATTGTCACTGTTCACAGCTCCCACCCAAGACCAGCCTAAGTGCTTGACCAGGAGTGCAAGTGCTCTGCCCTGGTGATAATCACTAGACATCGTTCTGAAGAAATAAGGGTATTCTTTCCTATTACTGAGACACTCACATGCAGCTGCATGACTTATCTGAAAAGATCACAAGAAACCGTTAAACAGTCATCAGTATGTTGATTTTGTCAAACATGTACTGTTGTCACAACTTACTACTGGGATTTTGAAAGGTCCTGTGGTTCTGGACAAAATAATTGTGGTGGCAGACTCTGATTCCCCTATAATAGCATGTATTGGAGATTGCCCATTGCATTTGTGCCCTGCTGTAAACTCCTGCCCATTCATCACTCCCATAGTTGCACTCATAGATGACAGTCTTGAAGCACATGTATCATAGATTCTATAACCAACAGAAACATTTGGGAGCAAAGTCTCATTTCTGTTAATGTCCTCAATTGCAAATATCATGATTTGAGCCAGCCGAAAATCTCTAAGACTCAGACTGTAAAAACATTAAACCAGTAGGTTAAAAACATAAGTTTGTTAAAAAACATTATGTGATGTAAGGTTTCATTAATAGTTTTTAATGTAACAAACCCGGAGCATGACAATGGCTGAGGTTTTTGTTTGAACTCAAATGAAGGTAATATTTCTTTACTGCGGACTGGAAAAACGGCTCCAATAGTTATATCTCCATCCTTTGAAAACAGTGGGTGTTTAGGGTCTCCCATCATTCGGCAAGAAGTGTCTTCTGCTTTTGCATTAAGGTGATGGAGAAGCAGGAGTGTGTATATAAAAAAATGCATCCCAAAGATTAAGGTCACCTGCAGCTGCGATATACAATTTTCCAGATTCTGTATCAGCTGTATTTTATAGACAGTGAATATGGATGAGCAATACGTAGCCAATGACCTCATAGGGCAGAGAATGAGTCACGTCAAACAGTTGTGGAATAGGTGTTTGTGTACCATCTTACTATGCATTTTTAAAATTAATTTTGTTTTTAGTTTTTTTAATTTGTTGCATAGAATAACATCACAAAAATAAGTAAACATGTTTTACTTTTTGTTGATTACATGGGAAAATTAGGGACTACATTATCAGGGTGTAGTAATTTGTTAACCGGTGCATTTAGCAGTTGTTACGGTGAAGGCTTCAGCTCCCTCTCCATCGCGGCAGCAGAGGGAGCCATCACCAGAGTATTGACTGATCCATCCTGGACTACATTTCCCAGTCCCAATCCACCTCCATGCTGATCACTTCCGGACTCTCACCTGAATACCACCTTTACAAACGAATAAATACCGAACTGAAACCATCTCTCTTTGCGAAGATCCAGCAGTAAACACTGGAAGATTTCTGTGACTTTTCGAAACACTAATTATTGTATGTACGTTATTCCAGAAAATTACAACCAAGGCCCTTTAGTATAGGTACATCTGATAAAGATGTAAATTTTACTTTGCTTTAGCCTGCTAAATTCTTATTAACATAACTAAAGCAATTCTCTTTCCTTATAGTTTATTTCATAAAGCTTGCATTATATGATCACTGTTTGGAAGTTTGGATGTTATTTTCATCTGCTTTTGTGTTTTATAGGGGTCTAGTCTAAACATCAGACATCACGCCCTTGGACCGTTGGCTGAATACCTGATACAGAAATCAGAAATTAGAAACACTTCAGGAGTTTCAAAGTTATCATTTTATTGGTTGAATTCTATAGGGTTTCCAGGAGATGTGTGTCACATTCTCATGTTTTCCGCCTGGAAACATGATGTTGAACAAAACTAAATGTGATTCGTTGCTTTACAGGTCAGATTGACAACCTCTTGAATGGCCCATGGCCAATGAAAGCTACTATGGAGTCCAGATCTTTTGGCGCCTCCCTAAAGGACTGGCTTCGCAAGATTAATAGCGACAACACTGCCACTGCCACTGCCATCATGACTTGGGCATATGAAATAGCAAGTAAAATAATAGAAACAAGGAACAAGATGCTGCATCATGGCATTGACAATATGGTTAATGGGCTTCAGGTGCGTCCAGGCCTGAAAGTGTGGGTTTAGGTAAAATCACACCTATTTACAGGAAAGTCCAGGTTATGTGATGTAGTACTGTGCACCATATTGTTATGGTGGAGGCTCCAGTGCTCTCTCCTCCATGCCACCAGAGGGAACCGTCACCAGAATATAACGGAAGGACACAAATTACAACTCCCAGCATGTACCTACCTTGGACCGGGTCATTTCCTGTTTGGCACCTGATCGTCGTTAAACAGCGCTATTTAAGTGGGACTCTTTTCCTTTAACCTTTGCTAAGTCTTGTTTGCCCCATGCTGCATTACTGAGTATTTTCTACTGTTAATTCTGATTGCTTTTCGTGTATTGCCTGGATTGTTTACCGTTACTGATTCTTTGCCGCCTGCCCTTGACTTTGGATTGTTTATCGTTCTTGATTGTTTTGTACGACTCTGATAATAAACCTGTGCCGCAGATGGATCCCACTCAGTCTCACTCGTCACTACAGAAGACTTCGCCACCACATGATCCAGCGGCATTCCTCCAAATGTCTTCTATCTAACTGTTTAAGCATCGCAGTTAGCTATTCATCCACAGCAACTCGCCCGCCTAATGATGCTGACAGAGGAGCTGGTGAAGGCGTTTCAGGCTGCATATTTTATGCCTCAAAATCCAGTCACGTCTACCTCCACACCACCAATGTCCACCCATACAACTGTTCCCAGTCCGGTAAGCCCACGCCTTGTCTTTCCAGAAAAATTTGATGGTTCACCCAATAAATGTAAAGGGTTTTTGCTACAATGCTCACTGTTTGTCACTCAACAGCTATCTCTGTACCCTTCTTATTCCAGTAAGATTGCATTTGTGTGTTCGCTGTTAACGGGAAAGGCTTTAGTTTGGGCGACAGCAGTGTGGAGACTGGACGGCTAATTTTTTCCCACTTTTGAAACCTTTTTACAACAATTTCAAGAGGTTTTTGAGCATCCCACAGGTGGTAGAAGCCCAGGGGAACAACTTTTAACTGTCCCAGGGAGACCTCACCCCATCTGAATATGCTCTTTCATTTCGAACCCTGGCGGCTCAAACCAACTGGGTAGAGGACACCCTTAAGGTATTGTTTCACAGGGTACTGAGCTCTGAGTTACAGAATGAGCTCGCTTGCCGAGATGAAGGCCAAAATCTGAGAGAATTTATCAAATCAACTATTTAAGTAGATAACCTAATTTGCTCACGCAGACCTAATGTCCGGTTCCAGTTTCAGTCCTATGCAGCTCTACCACAAACCGAACCGATGCAGCTGGGCAACACTTGCCTAACCCAAGAGGAACGAAATCGCTGTATACAACACCATCTTTGCCTGTACTGCGGAGAACCAGGCCATCTTAAGACCTCCTGTCCTAATCGTCCGCCATCTGATCGGCACCTGGTGAGTGTAACCTCCATTAAAGAATACATTAAAGAATAATATTACCTTGCCCATAGACCTAACTATTGCAAACCAGACCGTATCCACACTGGCATTAATAGATTCTGGTGCAGCAGGGAATTTCATGTCAACTGAATTCGTTCAAAGAAATCATGTGCCACTCTCTTCCTTTGATTGCTCCTTCACAGTAGAGGCATAAGATGGAAGACCCCTTGGAGAACATGGAGCTACAAGATTAACTGAAATTAACTAAAATGTCCAATTATCTGTTGGCGTTCTTCACTCTGAACAAATACAGTTCTATGTAATACCATCATCTCACCATTCCATTATTCTAGGTCTTCCATGGTTAAAGCAGCACAGACACACAATTTCTTGGAAGGAGGGAGAACTTATCCGTTGGGGTCCAGCCTGTTTACAGAATTGTTTACAGAACACAAATCGACCCACTAAACACCTCATCTCTGAAACTTTACACCCACAGGTACCTGAAGTCTACCATGAGTTTGCAGAAGTGTTCAGTAAGAGAAAAGCCTCTCAACTTCCCCCATATCGTTCAGTCGGTTGCGCCATTGATTTAATTCTAGAAGCGGTTCCTCCTAAGAAACGCATATTCCCATTATCACAATCATAATCCGAGGCCAAGAAAAGTTATATTAAAGAGGAACTTAAGAAAGGATTCATTAGGTCTAGCCAATAGTCCTTCAGTGTTTCAGTCCTTCATGAACGACGTCTTTAGAGACATGCTTGATAAATGGGTAATTGTTTATATCAATGACATCCTGATCTATTCAAAATCTATAGATTAATATATCATGTCAAAGCAGTGTTGAAACGTCTACTAGAGTATCAATTGCTCTAGCTCTAGCCAACCAAGCGTTTCAAGAACTAAAGAAACGATTTACCACAGCCCCTATTTTAAAACATCCTAATCCAGATCTACCTTTCGTAGTTGAGGTCGATGCTTCCAACACCGGTGTTGGAGCTATTCTCACAACGTCAGGGAGACTCCTAAATTATACCCATGCGCCTTTTTGTCCCGAAAACTATCTCCAACTGAACGCAACTATGATGTGGGGAAGTTAGCGCTTGAAGAGTGGAGACATTGGCTGGGGGGAGCTATTTACCCTTTCGTCGTTCTGACTGATCATAAGAATCTCGAATACCTACTAAGTGCCAAGAGATTCAATCTATGTCAGGCTTGTTGGGCCTTGTTTTTCACCAGGTTCCAGTTCTACATTACCTATCGTCCAGGCTCTAAAAATACCAAGGCCGACTCATTACCCCATCAATCAGAGGAACTCCCTTCTGCTCCTAGCCAGGAACCCATAATTCCAAACAATCTCTTAGTAGCTCCAGTATTTTGGGACATCTCAAAAGAAATGTACACAGCTAACAGTCAACATCCACCTCCTACAAACTGCCCACCTAATCTGACATTTGTACCAGAACCATTGCGTAAATGCCTTATCACCCTGGTTCATGAGTCTCCCAGCTCTGGTCATCCTGGAATTGCAGCTACCATTGAACTTCTTAGAAATCGTTACTGGTGGTCATCCCTCTCTTCAGATGTAATCACATACATTAAGCAATGCACCGTATGTCAGTGGTTACTTCAACCACTACCCACTCCCCAGCGCCCTTAGTCACACATCGCGATAGACTTCATCACTGATCTTCCCCATCTTAAGGACACTCAACCATATTAATTATTGTGGACCGTTTTTCCGAAGCCTGCCATCTCATACCTCTACCCAAACTCCCCACATCATTTGAAACTGCTGAAATTCTATGCAATAACGTGTTTAGATTATATGGCCTTTCGGAAGGCATAGTGTCAGATAGAGGTCCGCAATTTACCTGCATATGCTGCATTACTGAGCGTTTTCTACTATTAATTCTGATTGCCTTTCGTGTATTGCCTGGATTGTTTACTGTTACTGATTCTTTGCCGCCTGCCCTTGACTTTGGATTGTTTATCATTCTTGATTGTTTGCTGCCTGCCCTGAACCACGTCTGTTATCTTTGTCTCATCTCCGTTGTTCTTGTTTGCTATTGTTAACATTGCCTGTATGACTCTGATAATAAACCTGTGCCGCAGATGGATTCCACTCAGCCTCACTCGTCATTACACATATAGCCTTTTAAAGAGCACCTGCATTAAATGTAATCAGATTCTCTGTGAAGGCCAGTATGCAGCAAGGCAAAGCAGACGTGCCATGTGTAACCAGAATTGTTCCCTTTAAAGGGTTCCCTTTAGTGTCTCAGTGTTGATGGTGGTTGTTGTTGGGCAATGTTAATGCTCACTACACTACACTGAGGAAGGGTCTGCCCCAGATGCTGTGAAACACTAACACTGAGACCATCAGGAGCAGAGAAAGATACTGTCAATACTGTTGAATAAGTCTAAACTGTAAAATCTAATAAATGTCTATGGAGAAGATCATCCCTAGACAGTGCCTTGACAATGCTAGACTGCTAGTGGAGTGGGCCCTAAAAAACAGGGGTGACACTAGGTCACAGGCCTCAGAGATAAATGCATTGACCGGCTGATTTAGGGTGCAAAATAGCTTTTTTAAACCTGGGGGGAAAATCCAAACAGGCAGGGCTTGCACATAGAGCCTGTAGATCCCTGAACCTCTTTAGCGACATCAATGCCAATAAAAAAATCATCACGAAGGTCAGGTCTAGCCTCCATTTATCAAGGGCTTGTATCATTCAGAATATTGCAAATGATTTAAATCTATTTACAGTACACGTATTAAATCAAACCAGGGGTGACACCATGTCACAGGCTTTATAGGCCAGGGCAATATAATTCAGTGTAATTCAGTGTGATCTATTGACAGTAGACATCATAAATCAGTATCTTAATCTCTTATGTCACAGTTTAATGCGCTAAAACCATTTTATTATTAAAGCTTTAAAATGTAACATTTGCTCCAGTAGTGATTAAAGCATAAAAGTCCAAATTACTTGGGGAGAAACATTTTTTGTAATTACATGAGTTTCACTTCAGTTCTGTTCTAATCGGCAATTAAATCACGCTTCTACATCAAAGACAGACAAGTGTACCCAGGGTAACAAGTGATTGTTATATCAGAGGGAATGTCTCTAACAACATCAATCCTCAGAGCCCCTAAAAAAAACAAATGAAAGAAAAATAGGGATGTCACAGATACTCGGGGCCCTCCTTTATTCTTGTGATAAAACTGGATTTATGTTAGTTAGTGTCATACTGGGAGAAATGTGATCAAATTTAATTGTCATCATCTGTAATCATTTTTGTATAATGAGCTTATGTGTTTTAATTTTATTCATTTTTCTTTAAGTAAAAAAAAACATCTGCAATGTTAACATAGCCAAGTTTGTTTATTTCTCAGTAGGACTTAGTTTGTGTTTTTCCCATTAGATGTTGTTTTGTATTTTGTTCAGGCTTAAACAGGATGAT
Organism: Botia almorhae; assembly: GCA_036877575.1. Taxonomy (NCBI): domain Eukaryota; kingdom Metazoa; phylum Chordata; class Actinopteri; order Cypriniformes; family Botiidae; genus Botia; species Botia almorhae. The sequence continues at coordinate 2,956 of JAZGTJ010005451.1, read as the reverse complement.
GTAACATTTGGGTGCAAATATGCAGAATAGTAAACCAAAGCTTGAGGCTAAAATGGCAAATATCTCCACAGCTACAGTAAATTTTCCAGGAGAACTAACATAAGATGGAATGAATGTGATCCACACAGCACAGAATATAAGCATACTGAATGTGATGAATTTAGCTTCATTAAAGTTATCAGGCAGCGTCCGAGCCAGAAAAGCCAGAATGAAGCACAAGAGAGCCAGTAGACCAATATAACCCAGCACAGCCCAGAAACCTATAATAGAACCCAGACTACACTCAAGAATGATTTTCTCCTTATAATATTTCATATTTTTATGAGGAAAAGGAGGAGATATTGTTAGCCAAAGCACACAGATAAGAACCTGTATAAGCGTAAAGGCGAAAACACTGAGTCTCTGTTGTACAGGCCCAAACCATTTCATGACATTACTTCCTGGGAGTGTGGCCTTGAAGGCTATTAACACAACCAATGTTTTTCCCAGAACACAGGAGATACAGAGGACAAAAGTGATCCCAAATGCTGTGTGACGCAACATACAGGACCACTCAGTGGGGCGACCCATGAAAGTAAGTGAACAGAGAAAACACAGAGTCAATGAGAAGAGCAGCAGGAAGCTCAACTCTGAGTTGTTGGCTTTAACTATGGGGGTGTCCTTCTTGCTGTACAACAAGATGGCCACCAGAACAGTTATTCCTACTCCAAACAGTGAGAAAAAAACTAGCACCATACTCATAACTTCTGTGAATGATAGAAACTCTACTGCTTTTAGCACACATTCATTTTTCTCAGCATTAGACCAGTATTCCTCAGGACACTGCTTGCAGTTATTTGAATCTGGAAAAGATGATTGTAATCACTATAGTTAGAGACAAAATGAAATATATTTACTTTATGAACTTCTTTGATAAGAAACTGCATCCTGAACAATACAAGGAGAACATAAAGATTAACTAACCAATTTATTTGGATACTATAGATGGGCTGAAGTTTACCTGTCTCATTACTTATTTCTCCATCTGCACATGGAATACAGTCATAACAGCAGACAGGTCTTCCTTTTTGTGTGGCCTTCCTTGTGCCTGGAGAACAGCTCTCACTGCACACAGATCTTGGCTTCTACATGACAAAATATAAAATACAGACCCTAATGAATGAAGATAATTATGTCAATATAAGTGAGAACAAAGTATTGCATACGAAAATAGTACTTGACTATAATGTTTTAATTGGGTTTATCAATTGTTCAAATAAACACAGGTAAATGCATATATCATTATCTAATTGCTTAAAAAAGCCCCTAAATACCTTAAAATGAAGGTATTTCAAAAACAGTGCTTTTGCAGATGAACACGCTAAATGAACATTTTAACAATTTTAAATGTGTCATTTTTAAAGTGTCAATTTTCATTTAACAAAAGTCAAAAGTATCATGAAGCCACTATAAGAAATATACCTATTGGGAGAAAGCATATCCCTGTCCACCCAGAAATGAATACAGTGTTTGTTGTCAGAATGATTAAAATAATTTTGTTAAATCAACCTTATGGTACCTTTAACATCCATTATACAAGTAGCACTTGTTACTGGACCTACTTTAATTATTATTAGCTTTACTTATTATTTTTACAGTATTACAGTATTATGTTTCCGCAGTTTAAACACACCTGTCAGACAAACAGGTTATTGTCATTTACCTCCAACTGTCCTCCAGCCCAAATTATGTTTTTAGTGTTAATCACAAAGCGCTGGTGAGGGGGCAATGAAGCATCATAGTAACCCACTGCTTTAAACTGAAATGAACCATTTGAATCCTGCTGCCAGTTCACAACTTCATACTGGGCTACTGTTGAACCAGTGCTGTCAAACCACACATGATCTCCAAACTTCACAGTGAAATTCACCCTTTTAAGAGCCTCAACCATCTAATTAAAAGAAAGATTTACAATATTGTCATTGCAGCAATTTAACACACAATCAAACTAAAATGAGGAGCCTTTTTGTTCTCACATTCTCTTTAGGTTTACCTGCTGTGGTTGTATTGTCAGGTCTTTCTCACAGATTTGTTCTCTGCACTTGAGCAGACTGTGTAGTGCATAAGCCACAGCATACACTGCTTTGTAGACATTACTTGAAAATCTATATTCAGACACATCTTCATTGAAATTTCTCAGCACAAGTAGATCTTGATATTTGCTGCAGTTTAATTCTGCTTGAGAAGAATTCCCATCTCGTTGTGGGCATGGAAAAGCTGTTTCCCAGAATAATTTATTTATATAATCTAAAATCCCTTCAATATAGATTTTTCTCAGTGCAAACCCCAGTGACCCTCCCATCACACGAAAAGTGTTTACTGTAATCAGATTCTTTGAAGTTATCCAACCAAACACTCCAATCATTTGAAAGCCTGTCATATTCTGAATGCTCAGCTGCTCAATTAATAATCCCATCTCGACTAGTGAAACAAATGCAATTATCACTTTTGCTGTGCCTTTTTTCATTGTTTTTACCACTTTTTGGAGTTTATCAGATTCTGTTCGGTAGAATTTCACAGAGTACTCTACACAAATCCCCTCCTTCTTGGCTGCATTCAGGAAAATATCCATTCCATAGTTTCCATAGTCATTGTCACTGTTCACAGCTCCAACCCAAGACCAGCCTAAGTGCTTGACCATGAGTGCAATTGCACTGCCTTGATGATAATCACTAGACATAGTCCTGAAGAAATAGGGGTAATCTTTCCTATTACTGAGACACTCACATGCGGCTGACTGACTTATCTGAAAATATCAGAAGAAACATTAAAACAGTCATCAGTATGTTAATTTTATCAAAGTTTAACTCTTATTACGACTTACCACTGGAATTTTAAAAGGTCCTGTGGTTCTGGACAGAATAATTGTGGTGGTAGACTCTGTTTCTCCTATAATCGCATGTATAGGAGATTGTCC